>VYZS01074907.1:0-30049 GCA_013400695.1 Neodrepanis coruscans
ATCCATTTTTATTAATTGACCCCAAATTTGTCCAAACTAGGACAGAAGTCAAATATTTTGTGAGGAAAACCAAGCAGCAGCTCCTGGCTCTCTACTCCCTACACCACCCTGAAGGGACCTGAACGTCACCAACCCCTGATCTGGGACACCCTGTTTTCTCTTCACTGCTTTATCCCTACTGGGTGCTGGAGGTCACATTGCAGGGCATCGGTCACATGAACTCAATACTTAACACCTTGAAAGTAGCCACATACACCTCAACACAGACCCAAGTGAAGTGACTTAACTGCAAACATGTGCTCTTGTGTATTAATCATATCTTGACTTATTCCTTTGTACAGTAACTTTCTTTTAGGCATGCAGTGTTGTTTTAGAGTGCTGCAGCAATCCCTCAGTGCTGGAAGCTGATAATCTCTGTTGTGCAAGCCTTTCCTTGTCTCCAGCTGAGGTCTTACTGATTTCCATTATGTATTAAAAATAGCTGTCAAACAGTTGTCAAATCTGCAAGATTAACCTACTTTACATAGGAAATTAGGGCAGTTACTATTTTCACACCCAGCCTCCATCTCTCGAGTATTGTTACAGCTCTCTCACATCCTACAAAATGGGCATCTTCCTGTGGAAAATATACGTGTGCAGCAGTCTGCTTCATCCCACACCTGAGCACAACACCAAAACAAACTTGGAGAGGGTAAAGGCTCTGTCATTCGTTACCAGTCTCTGCTGGTGCAGACCTCTTGGCCTCTTGTTGTGTGGAGACACAACTTAGCGTGGGCTGTTAAGAGGAGCTCCACTAGGAAACTGTTTGCGACAGTAAAGACAAATCAGGTTGTTACATTCTTCTGGTATTTGAAGCATGCCTAAAACTCAGACTCCAAAAGAGTTTTTGAGCTTATCTCCAACAAAGCATCTAGGAACACCTCTTCCAAAACTATCTTACCTGAAGCAGAGACTCAGCTGAAACAGCCACTGAGAGGAATGCACTTGGAATGCACACCAAGCAACCAGCACTCCCTGACCAGGGATCAGGAGGGGAAGGGGTGAGAGAACCCTGCCTGCAGTAGTAGATCCTGATGGCTACTGTGGCATCCAAAACACTGGGCACACTGTGAGAAAGAAGCAATTCTTCATGCTCTCTGCAGCTGTCACGATCTCAGGCTGGATGCACACTCCAAGGCCCAGCTGCTCATCTGCCATGCAAGACTCAGGAATGCTCACGAGACAAAAGACTCAGCAGGCCACATCTCCACTCACTTCATCCTCGCTTTTTGAGTCCTCCTTTCCTCCTGGCTCATTTTTTTCACTACTGTTGCCAAGCATGTAATAAATTAATAAATTACAATTGTTCATTTAGGCAGTGGAGTCTGTTGTGAATCTCCAAATAGAGCTCACTCCTCCTCTATTCACCCTTGACTCCCTGTGAGAGCATCAGGATACAGCTCCTAAGTCTGCTGCTTTCAGGAAAACTTTTATTCTGCCTCCAATTTCCCCATGCCAAGGAATCCTCATTACTGTCTTTCCAGTAAAATGACAAGACTGACTTCTAGTATAATACACAAAGGCAGAGAGAATTACCCATCTGGCACTTCTCCGACAATTCTCCCTCTCCAAACCAGTTCACGAGCACACTCTCACACTAAGGCAAGAAAAATCAAAGCATAGTGAAATCATATTGCACTTAGGTGGAATTTAGCCAGCTGCCTATCTGTATCTAGGAAACAGAACTGGAAGTTAACTGTATGCTTTTTCTCTTTCCTCCCAGCTTCAAGCTGATCTACAACTAACAGAGACTGCAATTTCTACATATTAATTACACTCCAGAAAAGGAAAGAGAGGAAAGAGAGTAGGACAAATGCAGACTGTAGAGGCCACTCCATTTCCTGGCAGAACAAACTGCCACAGTTCAACCTTTAGGATTCCTTGGTATCCATTTCACTTTCCATGCTTACTCCACACATAGATACTGCTGAGAAAGGCAGAACCACCAGGAAGCCAAAGATTACTCAAGGAACATGAGAGCTGCTGTAGAAGCACCCCCAAAAGTGACCGTACAGGAAAGTCTCGGGAATACTCATCTGCAACCTCATGATTCCTTACTATGGTGCTTAGTAGGTGTCAGAGAAAACCTTTTCTGGCTTTTTGTTTAGTTTAGTTTTTTCTAAGTGTCCAGGGCAGAGAAAGAAGCAGCACAGAGCACATACAGACTCCCCTATCTCTGTGGCTTAGCTTAAAAGCAGATGTCTAGGTTACATTAAGCAGCATCCTAAGTCAATGGCTAGAATGCACTGAAGGATGCATGGCAAATCCACACTTTCAGGCGTGTCCCTATGACACCCACTGAGCTGAGACTGACCATTTTTATTTAAAGGTTTCTCTTTTCCTGTTTCCCAGGACCATCTCTGCACAGGAACAAACTGAGTGCTCCTGAGCCGTGAAGCTGTCCTGAACTGTGGAACATGATGGTATTGCCTCAACACTCTGCAAAGAATTGTGTATGCTAAAGGAAGGAATCAATGACACCAGCAGCAAAACAGCACTTACCACTTCTACAGCATGTGATGTTACATGCTGTGTAATGTGCCATTTACATGGCACAAGCAGGACAACCAGGGGATCAAGCCCAGCCAAAACAGATTTACAAAAGTAGGCCCTGCTTGACCAACCTTCTATGACAAAGTGACCCACTTAGCAGATATGGGGAAGGCTGTGGATATGTCTGTCTAGACTTCAGTAAAGTGTTTGGCCTCATCTCCCCTATAGCATCCTCCTAGAAAAACTGGCTGCTCACGGCTTGGATGGGTGGACTCTTTGGTGGGTAAGAAGCTGGCTGATGGTTGATGGCTGAGCCCACACAGTTGTGGTGAATGGAGCTAAATTGGGGTCAATCACCAGTGGTACTCCCCAGTGCTCACTTTTGGGGCTGCTCCTGTTTAACATCTTTATTGATGATGTGGATGTGGGTATTGGGTGGACTCTCAGTAAATTTGCATACTACACCAGGCTGAGTGGGAGTGTAGATCTGCTGGAGGGCAGACAGGCCCTGCCGTGGGTCCTGCACAGACTTGATCAATGGGCTGAGGAGAACTGCATGAGGTTCGACAAGGCAAAGTGCCATGACCTGCACTCAGGTCACAGCAACCCCCTGCAGTGCTCCAGGATGGGGCAGAGTAGATTGAGAGCTGTTTGGCAGAAAGGGACTTGGGGGTGCTGGTTGCCAGTGGCTGAATATGAGCCAGCAGTGTGCCCAGGTGGCCACGAAGGCCAACGGCATCTTGGCCTTTATCAGGAACAGTGCAGCCAGCAGGACCAGGGAGGTGATCGCCCCCCCTGTACCTGGCACTGGTGAGGCTGCACCTCGAGTACTGCATTCAGTTCTGGGCTGCTCCCTTTAGAAAGGACATCGAGGGTGTCTGAATTAGGGCAACAAGGCTCATGAAGGGTCTGCAAAAATGTCTTCTGAGGAGCAACTAAGGCAGCTGGGTTTGCTTAGCCTTGAGAAGAGAGAAGGCTCGAGGAGACCCCATTGCTCTCTACAACTCCCTTACAGAAGGATGTAGTGAGGTGGGACCAGTCTCTTCTGTTGTGCCTGCAGTGAGAGAACCAGAGGAAATGGCCTTAAGCTGAGACAAGAGAGATTTAGACTAGATATAAGGAAAAAAATTTTCACTGTTAGGGTGGTCAGGCTTTGGAATAGGTTGCCCAGGGAGGTGGTAGAGTCACATTCAAGAGGCATCTGGATCCGGCACCAGGTAATATGGTTTAGCAGTTAACAGTGCTAGTGCTGGGTGGACAGCTGGACTTTTTCCAGCCTTGATGATTCTATGATTCTATATGTCAACAGGGTTTTATGTCTGTTAACCTCACAAAGCTCAACTAAGAGGCAGCAGCAAATTCCATAAACAACCAAACTCCAGGATGGACAACTTCAGAATTTTAAGATGTTTGCGACATCTTTACTTTTTTCTCGATCATTAAGATCAAGCAATCACATGCTCATAATAAATGCTCATTTAGCATTGCTAGATGTCACTCCTCCCCAGAGCTAATGGCTTCAAGAACCAGGGACAATCTCCCACCCAACTTGAATAAATACCACCACAGCAGCTCGATGTTCTGTAGCAGCACAGTATATCCCTGCAGGTTCCTCCTCAACAGGAGCAGCCCACAGACACACACAGATCTCAGCAAAAGGCACCCACCCCTCCCCTCCCAACTCTGCAGAGGTGAGTGGGGAGGATGTTCAACTCTTCCCCACAGAAGCAAGGAATGACATTTTGCAGAGCTCATACGTTCTTTACCTTGTGGCAAACATTGCTCTCAGGGAAGAGAAGGTGGCAGCATCTTCTTTCAAAGCCTTCAGCTCATTTCGCAGCTTCATCATGGTCTCTGTAACCATTGCTTTCTCATTCTCATACTTGCTTTTTAAGTTGGCAAGGGCCACCTCTGCAGTCTGTCAGTTACCAGGAAGAACAGAAACGTAATTTCATGAAACTCTTCATCAAATAGCTGACTACTCACATAATGAAACATTTACTTTGTACTTGAATATTCGACTTGTGCTCGACTTTCCCTAGACAGATAAAATAAAATTTCATTTCTGAGCACTGGGAACAGACACAGGGAGTCTCCTACTCCCATTAACCATGCAGCATCATCAAGGGTGTTACAGAATATACATACAGTGACTCCTATCTCCAACCACTGAAAGAAATTAAACTTTATATCATTCAACATAAAGAAACTCAACAATTTATTTATAATCTCAATATTTAAGTGCATTTGTCAATCACTTGCACAGTTTTCTAACCCTTAAATCACTTTGCCTATCTTACATTTGGGACACCTTTATTAAAATGTGCAAAAGAAAACTGAATGTATCTGTTTCATTTTTAAAAAAACACTACACCTTTTTTTTTAAGACAATTTCAATTTGCATTACTTTAACTGTAGAGGAGATGACAAGGCATGTCATGTGGTGTTTTAATGGCAGCTATTTTCACCTACTACACTGCTAATGTGTGTTGAATGTCACAGATCAATCCCCAAAGACTAATTTTACCTTTTATCCATTATTTTGACCATGTTCTTTTATTGCATCCTGATCTTGGAAGACTCTCTTACTTTGCAGTTCGAGAGAGAATAGTATTTAAGTTTCAGAACTCTCATTTTAGGTGTGTTACATTAAATATAACCTGATCTAATTCAGACAGGTGATGGACTGGAGCTTCCTTAGCCTTGATAAAGTCTCATGAGTATGTGACAAGCTGAGGTCAGTTACAGCCCCAGCACTCAGCTGGGTGCCTCTAATAGCACAGCCTGTTTCAGTCCCAGACTAGACAAACATCAGCAAAGCCCCGTGGAGCTGAGGGAATGGCAGAGTGATCTCAAAGATACCTTCTCTTGTGTTTCTGACCTAATGCCCTGACACTGTAACCTTCACATCTGCAACACCTGGTTACCTGTTTGTTGGCCTTCAGCACAGTTCTCAGAGTTGCTATCTGTTCCCTCTTGGTGCTCAGCAGGGACTTCAGCTTCAGGATTTCTTCCATCAGAGCTTCCTTGTCTTTGTCCACCACAGGCCCAAGTTCTTGGGTGGCAACACGCTGCCTGGACAGCTCAGTTGTTCTGTCCACAGCAGCCTGCAGGTGTTTGATCTGATCTCGAATTATAGCAATCAAGTTGTAAATGTTCATTGGTTCCTTCCGAGGATCTGATACAGGGGAGGGCAGGGATGACACCGGGGATGGGCTGCTGTCACCACTTACATTCTCTGCCTTTCCCAGCTCAATACTTAAAAGCCCTTTAGAAAGAAGAATTGGAGACCTTCTTCCCTTGGCCTCTGGACTACTGCGCCCACCTTTGCCTTCCTTGTAGTAGTCCAGCATCACTCTGTTTGGAGTCTCGTTGTTGCACATGCAGACATGGTGGTATAAATTGGCCAGCTCTTCACTGAAGGTGACTAGTTCATCTTGGGCCACGCTGAGGCTGCCCTGTGTTTCTCCAGCAACATCACTGACTTTCTTCAGCTCCTTCTCCAGCCTGGCCACTTGTTCTCTATCGTGCCTACTGGACTTTTCTAGTGAGGTGATCTTTTCAGTGAGAGCTTGGCTCTCAGTTTCATATCTACTCTTCTCTTCCTCATACTTAGACTCACACTCTTTGTATTTGGCCTTCAAATTTTTGAGTTCTTCTTTTAGGTCAGTAGTTTCTGCCACAGCCACCTTGTACTTGCATTCCAGGATCTCTGGCCCATTGATGTCAACTTCATAATAGTCTCCATCCTCATGGCTGTCTCGGTCCTTCTCGTTGTCAAGGGCAGACTGACGCTCCTTGCTGGCCTGCAGCTTCTTCATTGCATTCAGGTTTTCAGTGAGCCTGCCAACTTTCTCATGCTGCTCTGAGAGGGCCCCTCGTGTATTTTCCAGCTGCTTCTGAGATTCTTGTAGCGTTGTTAACAAGTTTACCTTTTCTCTTTCCATCTGAAATGCAGGGACACAGACATTTATGTAAAGAGAGCTGTATCATTTAAAAGGTTTTATTCTAATAGACAGCAACTTAGCCAAAGGTCCATATGGTTACAGAAATCCAATCACTTACATATTATGGAAAAGGCTGTATAATGTATTCTAAAATTATCTCAAGTGCAGTGCTCATTGCCAATTTTTTGTCACTTCCTTTTCAAAATGCACATTTTTACACATTTGTTTCCCAGCTGATGGTCTCATTTTAAAGACATCCTTTCAGCTAAAGACAAGCTACATTTTATTATTATCAAATAAATATTAGAAAACATGCATGGAAGTTTGGAAATTCATTAAATACTCCAAAATACCAAAACAACAAACATTTGACAAACACTTAGCATCCTCAAACTCTAAATCAATCAAAGCCTTTACAAATACAATATGAACTGTATGGTGACTACGTAAGACACTGAAAACACCAAAATTACACCCCGAACTCTAGGACCCATTTGGAAGCACACAGTTCTTTAGGAGTAAGACACTGAAAACACCAAAATTACACCCCGAACTCTAGGACCCATTTGGAAGCACACAGTTCTTTAGGAGTAAGACACTGAAAACACCAAAATTACACCCCGAACTCTAGGACCCATTTGGAAGCACACAGTTCTTTAGGAAACCCATTTACCTGTACAAGCTGCTGTTTCAGCTTCTGGATTTCAGAAATGTTTAATTCACTTAGAAGATCTGAAACAAGACTTGGGGCTGGAGGGAAGCTTTCGTTTTTCTTGGGCGTTGAAGTGCTGTTCTTGCCATTGCTGAGTTTGCTGAGGCAGTTTTGTTCAAATCCATTCATGATTTCATCATTATTTGGCTCTGTGGCTTCATCACTGAACTTCAGCCCATCCAAAGAGATGTTCAGGTGGCTGTTGTACATGGAGTCATTGATGTTCATGTAGTGGGACAGCTCCTTCCGAAGGTTGTTCTTCTGTTCCCGCTCTGTCTTCAGTGTCTCCAGGGCCTCCTCCAGCTGCCGCTCCGAGATCTCCTTCAGGCGGATGGCATCCTCCAGCTGGCTGTTGAGAAACTCAGTTTCCTCCTCGAGCCTTTTGATTTCATGTTTCAGACCTTCAAACTCCACCTGGAGATATACAAATGGAGAGGAAAATCCTCTAATTAAAATGTCTGCCTGCGAGGCATTTTGCTCTTCAGTTTCTGATTTCACTTCAATACGGTAGAAATAGAATACTTTTTTTCATGTCTGGAGTTTTGGCACTATGACTGTAAACATGGCTTATTTAATTTACTTTCTAAGAGACCATGGACTAAAATTACTAAGCAAACTGTCAAATGAGCTGATCTCTTCCAGCTTAATTAGGACAGGTGAGAGACACAGTGTGTGATACAGAGGCATCCCAAACCAGGCTTTCCTAGCACAGCATCCAAACATTTTCTCTGTTTGATTAACAAATTCCAACCCAACAGCCAACCCTCCCACAAAGTCAAGCTCCACATTTCCAAAACCCAGCACAGCAAAGCTGCACCCTGACACTGTGCTGCACTGCCATTATAATACACCACTGGGGTAAAACTGCAACAAAACTCTGCTTTCATACATCCAAAATACAATGTTTTATCATTTCTCTCATCATTTCAGCACATCTTTAGAGGGCTACAATTCAGACTCTACACTTGAGACTCACACTGATGAGTTTGATGGCATGCTATATATTTTTATTGTAAAACTGCATTTTTTAAAACCTCTCTTGCACTAAAATTATGAACACCAATGATCAATGTAAAATTTTTAATCACTTGGGGGAAGCATGGAGAAAACAAGCTTAAAGAATAGTTTTTCTTACTGAGGGAAAGGAAATCATATCACACGATATATGACAAAAAATTTTATATATAAATATTTTTGACAAAAATTTTTTTTTTGCCAATTTCTAAATGAATTTTAGATGGCAACATTGAGCAGTCTAGGACTGCTGTACCACACCCAACTTACAAACCAAGGAATCAAGCATGCTATGTTAATTAAGTGATGCAGTTCAGTTAATTCAGTTTCCCAGTAAGCCTGGGAGAACTTGATGGCTGCTTCTAGTTATGTCAGCAGGATAATTAAAAGTTCATCAAATAAAATTCTTCAAGTAGGACAAGGTAGAAAATTAAATAAACTATTGGCACGAAAAGAATGAGCTCTTGATTCTCTAAACAGCCACTAAGATAAAATATTTCTGATTGCAGTTCATTTTCAAATGTTCCAGAATATAAACACAGCAGTAAATAACTATGAGCAACTATGAAGATACCACCCGAGGTTAAATTTGGCTCAGCCCAGAATGGCAACATATCTGACTCTAACATTTCTATTTTAGAATGTGAACATGGAGCTTGGAACTTTCACTTGCTGTTCTGAATATGATGAATGAGACAGAAACGGTAAAACCTGAAAGTAACAAACCACACACGATCAATTTTACCAGCTCCCTCTCCCAGTCTGCACATAGAGCACCACAGCCCCTTCTGTCCCTGCTGCAGGATGTCAGGGCACCCCAAACGATGTAATCAGACCAAATACATGGGGATGAGAACAGGTCCAACCTGGAACCCTGTTTTGGGCAGTGAGGCCCAGTGTAATAAACACTGACATGGAGCTCCACCTGGAGATAAATAAAATGCACTCCATATCCCAAATACCAGGCTTGACAGGGCAGCTTCCATTCACAACACTGAATGACTTCTACAGCAATTCTTAAAGAACTTTTAATACGTGCAGACTACAACAGATGGTATTAGCACTACTGTTTTAACAACAGCTTATATTTGGGGAATATTATCACGGAATTGTAGAATCAAAAGAATGGTTTGGGTTAGGAAGGACCTTAAAGCTCATCTTGTTTCAGTCCCCTGCCATGGGCAGGGACACCTTCCACTATCCCAGGCTGCTCCAAGCCTCGTCCAACCAGGCCTTGGATACTTCCAGGGATGGGGCAGCCACAGCTTCTCTGGGTAAGCTGGGCCAGGGCTTTACCACAGGGAAGAATTTCTCCCTAATATCTAATCTAAACCCCAACCCTCTGGCAGTGGGAAGACATTCCCCCTCATCCTGTCCCTCCAGGCACTTACCAAAGTCCCTTTCCTGCTCTCTTGGAGCCCCTTCAGGCACTGGAAGAGGGTCTGAGGTCTCCCCAGAACCTTCCCTTCTCAGGTGACGAAGTCTCAGCCTGTCTCCAGAGCAGAGGGGCTCCAGCCCTTGGACTATTTTTGTGTTCTATGCCAAAGACCACATATAATCTAATTACCTCCACAAATGGTAACTCAGGGAAATTTTTATGAAGTTCCAAGAATGCAGCTTCCTAAAACTCTGGAAATAGCTGAAAATGTACAATTAAATGTGATTTTCAGACAAGCAGCCACACAGGTGTGACAGTGGAGAGCAACTACAACAGTGGTCCAGGTTTAGTGAAAGCAGCCAGACGAGAGCAGAAGCACAGAGCTGGACAGATAATGTAAGGATTAAGTAGTAATTAAAACAGAAACACCCTCATTTCCAGATACTGTAAAAGAGGGAGGATGGATGATCGAGAGATGGAGAGGACTGTAAAGAGACACTGAAAAACTAGTGTAGCAAAAGGACTAAACCAAGTAACAAAGCACAGTGCTGAGACACTGCTTTTATCAGAGAGAGGCAGAAGCCAATGAAAGGACTTGAAGGTCAAAGTAGAAGCAATAAAACATTATGACTGTGTACAGAGTCAGAAAGGTCTTAAACATTTTGGGACAAATTTTGGTGTTAAAATATAGTGCTTATAGTCTCAAAAGCTGTACAAACATAAATAAGTGGCTGGATGTTAAAACACGACAGCATAGTTTAGTTTATAGTTAACACAGGAATTAACTGATGCTACCAAAGCAAACCTCACTGGCTGTAAAACTTGCCTGATTTTGCTTCAGGACAGACACTTGTTTTTGGAGACAGATGTTTTCCTCTTCTAGCTCAGTGTAGTCTTGCAGCAAACGTGCTTCTCGGAATTTATATTCCTTAATATCATCTCGCAGACGGGCCCTTTGGATCTCCACATTCTGGCTGACCTGGGAAAAAAACCCACAAAACCACAATGATGGATACAATTCAATTCCAAAATTGTACATCTTTACTTACGTGCACTAATCAAGTACATTCTATTGAAACAGAAACTCTCCCCCCGCCACAAATTACAGAAAACCAAGTCATTTATACAATAATTAGATTTTGTTTTCTCACTTCTCTTAAAAATTCTCACCATTCACTCAGAAAAAAGTCAAGAAACAAGCAGGGAAAGAAGCATTCACACCTGTGTTATCTCACTCACTGTAAGCATCAGGCAAAAGTTTTCCAGAGCAGAAGTCACTGCCCAAATCTGTTCCCACTTTAACAAGAATGGCCTTTTCCAAAAGAAAGAAAGATTAAGATGACTGCAGATATTCTTATCTGGACATTGATGCTGCTTTTCAATAGACATTTTCTTTATGCCAAAAGCAATAATTTGAAAATACATTCTGATGAATTCTTTTGGAGTGAGACAATGAGTTAAAACTCAAATGAAATCCAAGATCTCAGGTAAAGAGAAATAGAAATGTTGTAGATTTATAAAACATTCCCTCCCCTCAGCTCCAAGACTTAGGCAAGATCTTAAAGAAAGACTTAAAAAAAAATCACCACTATTTTGAAATAGAAAGAAGTAAAAAACAATATATGGGTGTAGAAAAACCTCTGTATCTTTCATGAATATACACAGACACTTCAATAAATTGAGCTGGCACATACCCAGCTATGGGAATGGCTTACTGTACCTTGTTGTTTTTTTTTCCAGTACTATTTTCCTTCAAGCCACATCTTCGAACAATTAAAACAAAGTAAAAAATATTTCTTAAATATTAATAGAATTACCTTTCACATACAGGCAAAAAGGGATTTTGCCTAGACAAGTATTATCCAGGTATTTTTACAGCCATGCACGTGATGTGACAGGATGATTTTCCAAACAGTTCTAAACCAAAGCCACTGTGAGCTACTGACAGAGGCAGCCTGTCACTTCAGCTGGGGTATGGAACCTGCTGCCTGCTCTCACCTGTCCAGCAGCTCAGCCTCCAGATTCCCTCAGAGGTCTCCACTTCTGGTCAAACACAAGCACATCAGTGATGACTAAATACAGCCTCAGCCCTCCTGAGCACAGAGCAGAGATCCACACAACCAACCACACAGGCACCAACAGGCACCTGCAGCACACAGGTAAGAGAATGCTTGTAGCAGGAGTGTGGGCTGAGACTTGAATTTGGCATGTTCTGAACACAAACACAGAATTACCTGCAATTGTTAAAACCAATAAATTTAAATTACAGCTCTCTCACATGTTCAGTAAATAAACTATATAAACTTGTCTGCTTACTTTTAGCAACAAAGAGCACAGCACTACTTAACAGCACTCTGAGAAGCAACCAGACACTACAGTACACCAATGTCAATGATGAGCTGCTATATCCCATATTCCATGCCCAAGTGTTTGCTCTACCTTTGCACAACCCTGGGCCACAGGGAAAGCTGAAGTCTATAGGCTGACATAAATTCACATCTTTACACTTCCTTAACAATTGCAATGGAGACCTCTTGCCTTTGGCAGAAAAACCCTCCAGCCAGATAATCCAAACTGTTTAACAGGATTGCAAAAGGCTTGATCAAACAAATCACAATACTAGTCTGTCTGTTCCCAAGTAATTGAAACCCAATGGAAGACTTCTCACAGACTTCCTGGCAAGCATTTCTCCCCACCACTCAGGCTACTTTGCTCCTTTTCCTCCCTAGATGATCTCATCTTTGCAGAGGTCAGTGCCTGGAGAAACCTTTGGAAACTGGCCTAAAGAAAAAATGGTTTCTGTACAACCCTGCCTGTTTCATTCAAAGCAACAGAGAAAGCTCATTATTTAATGTGAAAGTATTTTCATGTTTGTCTAGCACAAGAAGAATCATTCTATTTCCATGTGTGCAGGAAGGCCAGGTTTAAAAATAGCTCCCTTGTTTCCTGACTGGGGAAGGGAGAGCTAACCCAGATTTATTGGCTGTTTAGCAGGCTGTGCATTCAGTTTGCTCTTAGCGTTTTCTTGTCAAAGAAATGTGCTTGCTTGCAAGCTGCAATTGGATACCATGTGGTCTCATATTACTGACCAAATGGTGTGATTTTTCTGCAGGAAAGAGAAGCTCAAGCTACTCCATCCTTCCTTGATCAGATTTTTCTATTACCTGTACAGAAAGTGTCATTTGTTTATTATAAGAGAGACACACACGCACTGCACATGTTCTCACACGGGGTGTTTCACAGCTCATTTAGTCTCTGGAAAAAGTGAGCTGACCTGCCAAGGAATCTGAACTTCCTTCCTTTGATCCCTCTCGCTTCAGTGGCATCTTCCCTTCTCCTCTGCCCTGAGCACCCCCTGAGCACAGGAGAGAAGAGGGGCTGGAACACGTGGGAACGTCTGGCCAGGCACTGAGCTGTGCCTGTCACACTACAAAGCAAATGATACAGCAGCCACGATGTATTAAAGTGCTGTATGGAGAAGGCATGGCCATAACATTCTAATGAATGCCCTCTCAACTTCCAAACCCAGAGAACATCCCCACTATGCAGAAGCCTCCCATCCATCCATGGAAGAGACCACGACTTGAAAGAGATTTTGCATGATCTAAAGGTCACAAACTGCCTTGTTTCTGCTGCTAGAGAGATTGTCTTTGCCAGTTTCTTCCCCTCAGCTCTGCCTCAGAAGGGTTTTGCAAAAAACTCTCCCAAGTAGCACTGGCACCAGAAAGAGCAGGGACTCCTTCAGGACCAGTTTGAATCTGCCCTTGCCTGCCTGTCAAAAACACAACTCCTGTCCTGCAACACTGCCAGAAGTACACCCCTAGTACACCCCAGCATATAAAAGTTATGTGTAATTTGACCTTGAGAATTAAAATAATTGCAGAGTAGCCTCCAGGTCACCAGCTAGAGGGTGATATGGCAAGCCAAGCATCTGGCAAACCCAGGCTTTGTCTCTAGCAGGGGTTCTGTTGGCCTGAACTCCACTGGCTCATGAGGTCACAGGTCAGTTGAGTTCCCTGCTGTAGAGTAAACATGCTCACACCTAATTTTACATGTCATTATCATCATCAAGAACCAAAATTTATTAATTCTACAATGAGATTTAAATCTTCATGCAGTAAGTATTTCTAGGCATGATCATTCCCTCAAGCTATTCATGGGAAGGAGTCACAGAAGAAGGGATGTAGACACAGTGGAAGAAACACAGAGCAGTGAGACAGGACAGCAACTCCTATGAATATCTTCTGTTGTTGTGCGGAGAAGAAAAATCACAGAATCATTTCTGTTGGGAAAAACCCTTAAGATCATTGCCAACCACTAACCTAAAACTGCCAACTCCATCAAAATAATCAATTAAACATCATCTCTTAGACATTCAAATAAATATAAACACAAAAAGTGGGAAGACTAACACTCAAGTACATGACTTAATTCCACATTCACTGACCTACTGAACAGTGAAATTAAGAACTCAAAATCTGCACCACCAAGCTTTCCTATGCATGAAAAGAAAGCTTCAGTTCAACCACTAGACAATACCACAACTAACAAGTTATATTCCTTAGTTCCAAAGACCAGCAGTCTGCAAGTTGTGCCCATCTGACTTTAATGACATTTCCTCTACATATGTGAGGACTGTGATCCCATGGAAATGTATCACATAAATGCATAATTAAGGGCTGGGATATAAAATACTTCTAGAACCAGAGCTGAATTAAGATTGTATAAGAAGCTAAAATAATCTTCCCCTAGTTCTCAAGTTAGAATAGTACAAGTTGGTTTTTTTTCTTACATATACTAAACAAAACACTAATACTGGAGAGAGGAAAAAAAAAAAGTTAAAACATTCCATTAGACCCAACTGTTTATATCAGCAAAAGGTTTTGAAACCTGAACCTCCACCACTGTAATGAAGTTCACTTGCACGACACAGCTGTTTGCAGCCCCTGGCAATGGGCAGGTGCTGTCAGGGCACAGAGGCAGCTCAGCACCCACACGTGCCCAGCAGCATCTTCCAACAAGGACCTTCTCTCCATCCTCCTCAGATGTGGGAGCTACAAGAGCTTCTCATTTTTAAAGTTTTACCCATTCTGTTCTTAAAATACAGAAACTATAAAACAGTGTAAAAACAGTTGTTTATCCACTTGTGAAGGAAGAGTGCCACAGTGGCCGGGCTGTGCTTTCTCAGCCACAGAACTTGCTCCCAGCCACACTGGTATCCTGTGCACACAGGTACTGCTACAGCATAAGATGCTTCTTTGTAAGAGGAAAGATTTATAAATAAAACACCTGTGGCTTTCCTTAAGTTAGGAAAAGAACAAATTTTATTTCCCACACAAACCCCATATAAAATTCAGATCACACATCCCTCCCACAATGAATACAGGAAGGCTGGTGGAGACACACATCCAGACACAGCTGTAACTACAGCTGTGTTCTATACAGATAAAAACATGTACCACCACCACCCCACACTTGTCTGTGTGACGTCTGTTCAGCATTCAGCTCATTCTCACTGACACACAGCAGTCACCAAGTCACTGATGTTGTTTAAAAGCAACACTTCAAAGAAACCTCAAGACTCAGTTCGTGAGTTTCAGAAATCAGGCATTCTTTAACTGGTGCCAGTGCACTGCTCATCCTTTTACCAAAATGCACACCAAGGTACCTTCGCTGCACCTGATGTGTCAGCATTACACGAGTATTCATTATTCAATTCCCACATTCCTGTTACATATCCATAACATTTCCCAACACTTATAAGCACATATACACATCCTTATGTAAGGTCTCTTGAGGGCCTCTGTCAAGAGTCTTCAGTGGTCTTCTGTGACTGGAGCCTCCCAAAGTTCTAAATCAGTGCCTTGTGAACTTCTTCTGGACAGTGCACCTGGTTACGGAGTAACTGGATATTGCCTTTCTGGCTCAGTTGAGCTCTGGTTTCTCTACTTTGTGCAGCTGGTTACAGAGTAACTGAGTGAGTCCCTTTAAAGCACTTGACTCAGCCATATGTAGTTTCTAAATTCCGTTGTAAATACTATCAGTTCTTGTTACATCTCTAAACCCCAACCCCACTGACAACAGTAAGCTGAGCAGTGTGGGTGAGACCTGAAGAGTGAGGCCACCCTGGTCAGGGTCAGCAGTGGCCCACGGGAATCCTGTGCAGTTTAACAAGATCAAGTGCAAGGTGCTGCCACCTGGGTCGGGGCAACCCCTGGTACCAACCCAGGCTGGGGGATGAACAGATGGAAAGCAGCCCTTCCAAGAAGGGCTTGGGGGGCTGGTGGGTGAGAGGCTGGACATGTCCCAGCCCAGAAACCCCCCTGTGCTCAGCTGATCCCACAGTGGGGGCAGCAGGGGAGGGGAGGACTCTGCCCTCTGCTCTGGTGAGACCCCCCTGCAGAGCTGCCTCCAGCTTTGAGGTCCCCAGCACAGAGAGGAGGCTCTGGGGTGACATAATTGTAGCCTTGTACCTGAAAGGAGCCAACAAGAGAGACTATTTACAAGGGCCTGGACTGACAAGGCAAGGGGGAATGATTTCAAAGTGAAAGAAGGTTTGGATTGGATTGGAAAAAAATCTGTTACTCTGAGGGTGGTGAGGCTCTGGCACAGGTTGCCCAGACAAGTTCAGGATGTCTCATCCCTGGAAGTGTTTAAAGCCAGGTTGGATGGGAGCTCTAAGCAACCTGACTGAGTGGAAGGTGTTCCTGCCCAAGCCTAGATGATCTTCAAGATCCCTTCCAACCCAAGCCATTCTGTGAAAAATGCAACTATCACAGCTTTTATACCTGTGTTAATGAGCCACAGACATCCCCCTCAGGCCCTACACATCAGAAATGGACCCTTCTTTGGATACAAAACTTCTAACTGTATTCAGCACCTCTGTCCTCTTCTCCAAACACTGCACTAAGAAAACAGTTCTTATAAGTGAGAGAAAAATAAGCACGTTCCCACAGCAGTGTTCTACAACACAAGCACAGACAGACCACACAGTCACTGTCTGCATCAGTCAGGCTGTATTCTCCAAAATTTATAGCAAGTGTCTTTGGTGTCTTGTTCACACAAGCCCACTGGAAAAAAAGAACATACACATTGTGCTAAACTGCACTTTGTTCTCTTCTCTACGCTGTTGCTGCAAGTCATGCCATGCCATGGTCTATCTGCTGAAAAGCTGCTGGGCTTTCAGAACCTCGGTGTGACAGACAGTGGCAGATGGAAACAGGGAAGGAAAGAGCACAGTGATCACTTAGAAAGATAAGGGGGGGGGGGGCGGAAAACTTAACTCCCAACCCTTCCTTTGACATGGAGAGGGTTAACAACTGGCCATCTGTAGCAATATCTCACTTTTCTTTAAGCTCCTTGCCCAAGGATCCAGCCCTGCTCCAGTGATGCTCTCCAACTACAAAGCTACACCCCAGGTGAGGATAAACAGCTGACCCTGAGCCAGCAGCTGTAGCTGCCCACCCAAGTGGGTGGTCTTTGCTCAGGAGCCTGCTGAGCACTAAACACAAGGTGTCTGGCACTGGTGCAGCCCACACAGGCAGCAGCAGTGGGAAATCTGTCAGAAAACAGATCCACGGTGTAGAAGAAGCTGGGAGGGAGTTATGACCAGAAGCTAGAGGGCATTGTTAGGTCTCTGAGATCAGATGATAACTATTTAAATCCATCTGAAATAGCCTACTTTAAAACTGGAATAAATCAGTTATTGTTAATGGTCTCACTTCAAACAGTGATCTCATCACCTATAAAACTGAGTTGCTTTTGAGCTCCAGGAGCACAAGAGAAGACCCTGTTCCCTCTAAGCATTTCCAGCCATCCTTCTGGAGAGACCCAGGTCTGTCCTCCTGGGGTGCTGGGAGCAGGTGTGCCCCAGGCTCTGCCCCTCAGCTTCAGCTGATTGTGAGAGTGTGGGTGGAAAACACTGACCAGACTAACAACAGTATTATGAATGTCACTGTGTAACACTGTTACTCAGTTTTCCCTTCCTGCACAGAATTGCTTGCTTAGAGCAGTTAAAAAACTCCAGCTGCTTTTCAAATCTCAAGACCAAATGCTTGGCAGCTTTCCATGTCCTTCCCTGCCACAATGAAAACATTTAACCCTTCCAAGGCCTGCCAGTCAGTTTTTAGGTAGCTGTCATCTTTCACCTCCAGAAGGGCTCCTGGTGCCAAGCCCAGCTCTAAGAAGGGTCTTTGCCACCCAAAGTGTCCCCAGGCAGCCACCTGCAGGCATGAGCAATGCTCAGGGAGCTCCTGCCTTGCTCACTCTGCACCCAGCCAGAGCCTCAGCTGGCAGGCTGGGAAGAGCTCTGTGCACTGTGATTGGATTTTCAGGTGCTAAATAAACAAGCTTGAGGTTGTTTCACCAAAACTACCTCGAGCTGAAAGACGAAGGAACCAAGAGCTCAGGAACTGAGACAAGAGCCCCCTGCATTCAACAGCTTGTCATTTCCCCATATTTGGGAGGACACGGAGACGTTACTTGGGGGATATCTGAACTCTGATACACCTCGGGATCATCTGAACTCAAGCTCTGACTGCAGTAATACTCCCTCCCTATGGATATTAACTAGCAAGGGACTGGAAAGATAGGACATGCTTCAGAAAACATAACAAACACCAGGTCAGCTATAGACACACAGAGCTGTTGCTGTCTCCTCTGCAGGGCTGTCCACAGCCCACAGGCACAGGTGTCAAGTTGTGCCAAAGCTGTATTTCTATCGGTAGCTCTAAGCCTTAACTTAAAGAAAAACATATCATCAAATAACTTCTTTTGTATTTCACATTGAGGCTGCTTATTAAAAGTTAATAACCATAATCAATCACTCCCGTGTTTGCATTTCTTAACAGCAAACAGCAACAAACCCCACCAGCGAGGGGGAGAGGCTCTGCCCAAGAAAACCACGGTGACTCGGAGGAGTTGTAGAAGGAGAGATCACAAAGCAAACTTAGAGCAAGTAATGTGCCGAAATTGATTTCAGACCCTTGAAAGCTCTCACAGTTTCATTTCCTGAACCCAAATGAGATTCTTCTGATGCTCCAGGTGCCTTAGCAGAGTCCAACACATGCCAACTCAGAACTGCCCCATTTCCCTCTCCATGGCCTCCAGCTCTGTGTCTGGAAGATATTCTCCCCTCAGGAGCAACCATGCTGCTGGAATACAGCTCACAATAGATCCACAGCAGCTCTCTTCAGAACAGGGGCTTTTGCCAGCGAGAGGCCAATTCACCATCTGCCGCACCTTTGTGTTGTGGTTGTCCCAGCTCTGCCCCAAGTGGGTGCAGAGGCACTGCCAGGCAGCACATGTGCCCCAAGCCCCCACCCTGCAGGCCAGGAACAGCTGCTGCCAGTGTCCTTAGTACAGCACAGCCTGGGGACAGGAGCAGTGATGAGCTGCAGACCCTGGTGGAAACAGCCAAAGGACCTGTCCTAGTCATCATGGCACTCAGTGTCCTGACAGTCTCACTTTTTCCCAACCAACCCAAACCTAAAGTTCTATTGCTTTCATAAACCACTTTTCTAACACACTGATAACTTCTCAATGCTTTGCTCCCTGGTCAAATTCTTTTTGTTGCTACTTTTGTTTTTTATTTTAATATTCTTCTACTAGACTATCGTGATTACTGTTCAAAAAACTCCCACTTCAGTGACTCTAAAGAACTGCTCCACACTGTGCTCCACACTTCCTGCCTGCAATACAAAACCACTGAAGAAGTCAAGCCTGTTCCATCCCTTGTCCAATCCTTGCTAAGTCTGCCTCATCAGAAATGCCCACAAACCCCCTCTTTTCAATAATCATACATTTGTCTTGTAAATTAAAGCCTTCCTTCCTCTGTTACAAGGTTTGTTGGAACTCCATCATTTTCTTACTTTAATATTAAAGCTTATTTTAAAGTTTCCATTAACTATTTCCAGTGGTGATGGCTTTTCTTGGGCAGATGTTACACCAGCTGCAGCAGTGGCCCAGGAGCAAGTTGATGGGACCTCAGCACAAGATACCACAAAGCTGTCAGACCTGAAAGAATTTACAATTAAAATAACACTGGCAAGAAGCCAAAGCTAATATAGCTATCAAAGATTAGAAGTCTCCTACTGACTTAATTTGGCCATAACTGATTTACATATAAAGCACGAGATGAAAGCTTTGGCTGAATTTATCCTCCCAGCATTCCTGTCCTATTTTCACAAGGTGTCACACCTCTGGGATGTAGAATGTGCTTGGTTTATGCTGCCCAATCCTCCTGAGATACAATAATCTCAAAGCCAATGCCTTACAGTTCCATCTCTACTTCAAACTATTTTAGTGAACTGAATACCAAAGGAATTCTCTATCCAAATTAACGATACCTATGATATAACTTTAAATGTAACAGAGGCATAGGAAAGATTTTGCTTACATTTAGACTATGGAAGTGGTACTTCTTTCTGGAAAATTCAATGAAACAAAGGAAAATAATACTAAACAGTATCATATGGAAGCTGGCTAAAAAAAAGAAGATATTTTCCCTGTACAAGCATAATATTCCTCATGGAGCACAGCAGAGGTGAAGAAGATGCCTGGCAGCTCCAAAGCTCATGGCAGTACCATAATTTGGTACAAATCATGAAGTGATGCCCATCCCCAGTACAACTCACAGGAATAACCCCTTCCCCTCTGCTGCCTGAGGTGGTCAGAAACACCAAGCCCTCATCAGATGAAACCACATCACTGATGGATGCAGTGGGATCTATCCTGTGATTCTGGATAAAACCCATCATCTTAACTCTTCTTCCTCAGCAGGATCTGCTAATGGCACAGTTCTATCAGTCTTTGGTCACATCAACAGCCAACTTCTTCTGTCTGGCTGCAGGACTGGCTGCCAACACCAGTGCTGTCAGCCTCCAGAGTGGTTCAAGCTGCTCAGCTGGGATCACTCAGCATCCCTACTTCAAAGTTGTTTTGTTCTAATCTAATGGCAATGTTTTCTACCCAATGCTTCGCATACAACACCCTAATTTGCACATGGACTGTGTAAATTGCAATGTCTCTGGTGCAAATTATTTTAATGCAGTTGCTGTGTGTAACTTACATTAAGCTACAGGCAGAACCACCGGGGAGAGAAAAAGATCAAGTGAAACGGGACAGAAAGCACAGCCAGAGCAGGGGGATAAAAGTAAAGTAAATCAAAACCAAACCTGAAAACCAAAACATAAGTTAAAAAAAAAGGGATGGATTTTCACAGAGTCACAAGGGCAGCAACAGCAGAGCATTGCTGTTTGTGACACTACACAGGCAGATCCCCAGGCTGGGTCTTTGTGCTTCTACCCAAGAGATGCCATGTTCTTAAAACCTTCTGTATGTTACTTGAAAATAAATCTCAGGGGCAGCTCTAAGCTTGTCCATCTGCAGAGTGATCCAAGACAAAACAAAGGATGGGTTTTGCCAAGTACATCACAACATAGCATTGAGGCCCACTGTGGTACTCACTCTTTCCTATTTTCAAAAAACAATCTGACCCAAATGAATCCTTCTTGGAAGGACTGCCAAAGTGTTTGAATGACAGATCATGCACAGGAGAAAAAGCAAACTCCTGCTTCTGCATCTCAAAATCCCACTACCAGCAGAGAGGAAGTTTTCACTCAGTGGGGGCAGAATCACCCACACAACAAATAGACAGGTACCTCTTTAATTAACACTTTGCACAGTGACTTCAAGCCATTGTTTCACTGATTAGTCTGCCTCCAGCTCCCCTCAATTGTGCAGATGGATTTTACATCTGTTCCAAGATTACAAGAGGCTTTCCCCCTATACTGCTCACGGTCTCAGAAATCCTGAGCAGACCAAAGGTCACAGTGAAGGTCACCAGAGCTGTGACTGAAGAGACAGACTAATTCAGACTCCTGCTGCCATCACTGTGGCACCCACAGATGCCCAGCATCCTCATTATAACACAGCTACAAAAAAGCTCTCCCAGCCAGTGTGCTGCCAGGTCAATTCCCAAACAGTGGAGAATTGGGAATCTCAACTGCTAACTGAAACTTTGAGGATCATATTTGGAGTGTCATAATATAAGAAAAACAAGACTTTGCTTTAATATTTCTTTAAAATCTGAAAATAAACAGTGTTTAAATGGTGACTTTCAATGTCCCTGTTTAGTTCATTCTGGACGCTGAATTTCTGGGCAGCAGCCACCACATCAAGGGAAATGCTGTTGAAATATTTCCTTGGAATATATCACTGCACAACAATAGAGAAATCATGAACAGATGCCTCCTTGAGTACGTGCAAAGCACATCAACTCGGTCTCCACAACCATTTGAATTCTTCGGAATGGACTTTTATTATGCCTCAAATGACTATAAACTACAGAGCACTGCCTTTTCACAAAAATACTAAGCTCTTGCTAAAGAAAAAAACCCAAACAAAACCAAACCACTCCCAAAAAGGAAGCTTTTGGTATAAAACCCAACTTCAATGAAAATACACAGGGGGTAAGAAAGCAGCAGCTGCCCTGTCAGTGTGCTGAGCCAGCACACAGCAGCTGTTGCTGCTATCACACCACAATCAACTGCCTTGAGCTCCTGGCACTGCACACAGGACAGGTTTTTGTTAAAAAAACCCAAACCAAACCCCACCTATTCACACTGTGACTCTTCCAATTCTTTCAACACAGCGGACAAGACACTTGCACAGCCCTGCACACTGTGATGGGCTCAGCACCTTCAAGAACCAGACTCATTGATGCTTGGCTTTTAGAAACAGAGCTTTGCCAACCCACAAACAGCCAGTTTTACATTTGGAGCACATCCAGCAGCTGACTTCCAGCCATGCTGCTCAGTCCAGATATAACTTGCAGTGTATTTCAGCATTATTATTTTTATTACTCACTTCTCTACACACAATTCAAAAAACCAGCAATGAAGGAAGAACTACCTTCCACACTGCTGTGCATTACACCTGGGCCCAAAAGGCAACAAAAATCCCACAGGTAATCACTTCTGCAAGAGCCTTTGTGCTCAGACACTTTTCCATTAGAAGATTAGAGTTGCTGCAGAATCCTTGAACAAGGAGAAATGGGGGAAAACCACTTTTATCCCCAGAGTGTTATATTGAAAGCTGTGTCCACACTTAAAAAAATTCACAAATTCAGGGCTTGTGAACGCACTGATTTCTATGACATTTCAGGGCGACAAAGACCATGTGTAAATGCACCAGCCTCCTGCAGCCTGTCCCCTGCAGCTGGGGAGTTTTGCTAGGACTGGGCTGGCAGTGAGTGATGTGCAGGGCCAGCTCTGCAGCCCCACCCGGCAGAGCAGCCTCTGGGCACACTCTGCACCCACAGCTTTTTACTTTTCTTTTTAAAAAAATGCTCTTTTCTCACCAGCCCACAATCTGGTTTTATAAAAGTTTATTCAAAGCACTCAGCTCTCACACAACTTCAGCTTGCTTGATGTTTTTACAGCACCTTGACCCACCTGCCTCTACACCCGTCTCTCCTGCTGTGCTGCCCCTGGTCTCAGCACTCAGCAGCTGAGTACACCAGCACTCAGGCAGCTGCCTTTGGTACACGAGGCTGAAGAATAAAGCCACCCACCATACCCTGCTACAGAGGCATTCCAGAGAAGTTCACCACATTCTGCAACAAAAAGGTTACTGTTTTTGTTTTAGCTCCTTAACCTAGAGTGAGGTTCTTGCTCCCAGCTCACATCCCACCCCAACCCTCCATTTTCTACTCGTCTCTTTCTCCAGATAAACAATCCTGCTCCTGTTTCTTTGGTAACCATAATGAGCTTTTCTCACAACTCATTCCACCTCCGTGGGGGTCTCTGTACCTCCACAGACAAGGTTTCCAGAAAAGCCTTTATTTACACGTCCATTCGGTGCAATCAAAACTCTCACACTGCATAAACTCCAAGCTCCACGGCAGCCAATTCTATCAACTTTCAGAGTTTTTCAGCCTCCTTCACTAATAAATTCAAGTATTACCACTAAAGTAATCTTCCTTCCCCTTACTCCAAGTCATATTCTCCAGGAGAAGCAGTGTTTTCCTTGCTTTTTGCATCTGACACCATTTTAATGCCATTCACATTTCTCATCCCTCATCCCTTTTTTCTATTCTTCCCACTTTTGCTTCCAAAAGCCACAAACCCTCCTCCATGCTACTATCCTCTTTGCTTGGAAGGCACATCTCTAAAGATTAAGTGATTTTTTTCTTCCTTTCTTCTGTAAGATTCTTATGAAAGATAGTAAGTTTTTCAACACTTTAAGATATTCACCTTTATATGTAGTGCAACAGATCAGACACTCCAAAAGGGAGACAGCAGTTTACACCACATGAATGTGTACAGAAGTACTTTACAAGCAAGCTTTTGCCAGATGATTAACGTTACCTCAAGTCTCTTTGACCTTTGCAATATATCCAGAAACATCACAGCAATAACAGAGAATTTAACATGATTTTTGTTTCCTCCCCTTCCTCCATTTATTTAAAAAGGGAAGAGTCCTCATGATTGATACAAAACTATAGGTCAGACTTCATGAACCAGAGAACTTCAAATATATAATACACTATAATAAACTATTTGAAAACACTTTTGGTCACTCAACTGTAGTGCACAGTGTTCAATTTAGAGCATAATGAAGTGCTGCTTCCACATAATCTCTGCTGTAATAAGAGCCTTCTTTAAGCATGGCTCCTGATGGCACTTTTAGGGAATGCAGAACATGGAGGCTTTCCCCACTGGGCTGCAGGGCTGAGCTGCTGGGCGTGTTCCTGCCTGGGTTCCCAGTGTGCTCAAGGGGGAGGGACAGAAAGCAACACAAAGGACTGCTCAGCATCTTAGCTACAAATCCTCATGGGAGAGAGATGTGCAATCATAACTTTAGGAACAGTCTTCCTTCCCTGACAATGTTAAGGAAACCTGGAGAACTTTAACAATCGGATTACAAATTTACAGAAGAACTGTCAGGCATCATCGCTCTGAGAAGATTAGGTCTAACAAAGTACTTAATAGCCCACCATGGACACAATACTGGCCCCAAAAAAGAAATACTTGTTAGCAATTAAAATGGTCAAATACTGTGAACAGACTGTGCCCTGGGCTTCCCTGCAATACCTCTCCCACCTCTGTTAACACTGTTTTAACTGGAAGTTCCAGGAAGTTGATACCAGCACCTGCATATTCCATGTCCAAGGATGTGGAGAGATGAAAGGAGTCACATTTCTGCACACGAAGGCAGCCATGGCCACGCTGACGATGTCAGACAGCACATCTTATGCTTCCAGGAACTGATGATCTGCTTCCAACTGAAACTTGTGTTCAGTTTTGGGCCCCTCATGACATGACAGACTTCGAGGTGCTGGAGTGTGTCCAGAGAAGGGAACAGAGCTGGGGAAGGGTCTGGAGCACAGATCTGATGAGGAGCAGCTGAGGTTGCTCAGTCTGGAGAAAAAGAGGCTCAAGCAGGAACTTTTTGCTCTCTACAACTACATGAAAAGAGGGCTGGACTCTTCTCCCAGGTAACAAGCATCAGGACAAGAGAAAGTTTAGATTGGGTATCAGGGAAATTTTCTTCATCGAAAGGGTGGTCAGGCATTGGATCAGGCTGCCCAGGGCAGTGGTGAAATCACAGCCTCTGAAGTGTTCAAAAACATGTGGTGCTCAGAGACATCATTTAGTGGTGGACCTGGCAGTGTAAGACGAGTCCAAATACTAAATGATCTTAGAGGGGTATTCCAACCTTAACAATTCTGTGATTCTATGAAGCTGCTCCCATTGGAGTGCTACAAGTTACCTGTGTGTCCTTCAGTGAAGCATTTGGCAGAGACCAAGTTCTAGGGCTTCACTGAAGACTAAAGATGTCAGGGCTGGCTAGTTGTTTTTTTGGGTTTACTCTTGAGAGTATGGGTGACCTTCAAAAGTTACAAACTTAGTTATGGAAATTATTTACAGGACTCACCGGAGTATAAGGGTTGTTAAGAGTTGCTTGAGACTCTAAAAAAAAACCTCCTGACCAATTCCTCCAATATGAGGCAAGAGAACAGGATGGAGAGGTAAAACCAATAGCTCTTCATAGAAATCTATGTGCTGGGTACCCTTTTTTTCTACAGTTAAAAACAAACACAGAAACCCCCATGATAAACAACTGTATGTCTGTGTTCAATACAGACCTGAAAATCACATCATAATCAACAGAAGAAAAGGGAGAGTTCTCTGTACACAGCAGGCCAAGTAACTGCAGGGTATTTGTTATCCTTCAGATCTAGACACTCTTGATAAAGCCTGTTAGATGTAGTGAAGAACATGAAAGTTTCTTTGGAACAAACCTCAGAAAAACAGCTTTGACCTCATAACCCTGGAGGAAGAAAACTGTTCATATGTAGCTGATAACATGAGGGAGTTTAAAACATGCTATTGAATATTACGTTGTACCATGCCACGTCAGCTATTTCTCTTAATATATAAAAGCACACAAAATATATTTCCTTCTTTAGTTTACATAATCAGAAGACCTTTTCCTTTCCTGGTAAAGAAACCCTCCTTCATTTTTCAGCTTCTCTGTTTTGGCCATGGCTACCTTATGACTTCCCAGCGAGATCACCTTATGAAATCTGGTTTGGTGCCACTAAAACACAGGAGAGATGAAAGTGGATTAAAAACAAATAGCAATTAACAATCACCCCTTCCAGTGACTCTTCCAGGAAACAGGATCTACTGAGCTGACTAATAACATCACTGAAACTTACCCTGGTAACCACCCCAGGGCCTGTCTTGACAGGCCACAGTCAGATAATTCAACAGAAGGCATCAAACCCACTTTTGTCTGCTACAGCAAATCCAGGTGTACTGAATATCACCCTTCTTCCAAAAACAGTACCTTGCTCCTGTGTAAGTGTCCTGACAAGTCACAAAAGAGATGATGCCATCCTGAATGCAGTTCCAACATCTTATTTCAACCCACCACCACTGCTGCTGCCAGGAGCATCTCAAGGGGAGCTGCCACTGATGAACCCAATCATCCTCCTTGTGCCACTACTGAGGACTGAACACACTCTTTCAAAAGAGTTCCAGCAACAGCAAAGCTGTCATATCAGATATAGCTACAAAACAGCAGATGAAAATGCTTGCAGCCAGCCCTGACAAGTAAAGCTTCCTTAAAAATAAAGCAGAGATTCAGCCTCAATTATTTCTTGTGGGGTATTTCCTGTGGGGTTTTGTTTTCTTTTAAATTTCCTTTAAGCTGACAGCAGAGGACACACAGCCAAGCACTTTCCACATCCTCCCTCTCACCTGGATCAAATCCAGAGCAGTTGCAATGGAAGTAAAGTTTCCTGTTTCCTCAGACATCCTTGACAGACAGTAAAACAGGACTTCCCAAACACACACAATAGTAGGTCTGTCTACAAACTCTACATGCTCTACAAGAAGATGGAGAAAAGTAGTTTTTCTTCCACCAGCAGTCAGAAAAAGATGAAGTAAGGAATTTCTGCTGTGTCTTGACAGTACAAAACTGTAAATCATATCCCACCTTCATCCCTAACACTTTCAGACTACAGCAGCCTTTTTCCCAGCACAGTGTCTCCTCGGACTAATATCAACATAAAGTTTTCATCGGCCTGAAGCTAAGCATGGCACCAGGGACTGGGGAAAACCACACTGCTCCTGTTGCTCACTAACTTACTACAGCCACAACATGTTCTCCTTGATTTCTCTCACACAAAGCTTTCCAATTAAATTTGCTTTTTGACATACAAATCATCACAGAAGGCCCATGCATCTCCCCCTGATTCTACTCACTGGACAGCAAATGTAAAACAGAGCCACTTTCCAATGCACCAAATGAGAGAAAAGCCAAGTCCCTCAAGTTGCTCATGTTGGCTTGGCTGTTCTGTGGGCTAGGAGGCCAATACAGACCCTGGTCATGTGCCTTGACAATACAAAACAGAATGCAATACACAAATGGGCATCTTCAGAGGAAAAGAATCCCAAAACACACGTTGTCAACTGGCCCAAATGTTTTCATTTAACACTGAAGCTTTCATGCCATTTCCTCCTCTCCTCCCAGCCCCTTCACCCCACCACAGTTTACCAGCAGAAAACAGCAAGAATACATGCAGCACAATGACACAAAGCAACAGGCAGACAAACCTATAACTGCATAAATGAGCTCAGTGTCCATTCAAAGTTGGGAATAAGTCACATCCAGGTAAATTATCATCAGCCTTTATTTCTAGTCAAGTGCATAAATGCATCTTCACTCCTTCAACAGAGAGGAGCTTAAAAAATTAAATTTTTCGCAAGAAATCTGCCATCACACACTTGCACGCTTCCTACACTCTTCCATTCTCACTGGAGTCCATTTCACCAAGTGTATTTGTGCAAAAGTCTGCATAGAGGAAGTGGAAGGACAAAGCACAAGACAAAACCTACTCTGAAACCTTGCAAACCCACAACTCATTTGAGGGCTGAATAAAGCAAAACGTAGCTTGAAGCAAAAGTGACTGGGATGTGGCAGAATCTGGAAGCAAAAGTCACCTTCAGCTGCAGTGACACTGGAGCTCTGCTGCTCCACAGGCTTTGAGCAGCGTCTGGAATCCCTCAAAGAAACCATGTTGCCCCTGGGGTCAGCAGCTTTTCTGTTGAGCTGGTCTTGAAGCTTGGGAAATACAGACAATAGTTGTGTGTGTGTGTGCAGGAACTGGTTCCCTGTCTAACAACAAGGTCTGATTCCAGCTCTGTTATCCCACAGCCAGGATCCAGGAAGTTAAGGAAGTTGACTGGACTGCTTGATCACCTGGGACATTTTGCACCATGAATCTTCTCTGTTTTCTCCAACAAGAGGTACTAGTGAACTTCACAGAAGTAACCCACATCTCCTCATTTATTTTATCACCAAGTATTACCCACATATTTGTTACTATGCATGAGACACTTCCACAAGGAGTAAGCTGAGATGCAGAGGTGGGCAGGGGAGGCCAGTTGATGAGCTCAGGACTAGAGGAGACCAGTCCCCAGTGCTTCAAAGGAAGGTGCAAGAAAGCTCAGGAGTAATAATTGCTGACTGTTTAAAATCCATCCATCTGTCTCTGTAGCCTTTACCAGTCTGAATTTAAACAATGGTTTGAGCTCTAAAACAATCTTTTCTGCACCAGTGCCACAGAGACTTCTGCTGANGCCTTTACCAGTCTGAATTTAAACAATGGTTTGAGCTCTAAAACAATCTTTTCTGCACCAGTGCCACAGAGACTTCTGCTGAGCTACAAATTTTGTAAGTAATTAATCTCTGTAAGTCAATTTCTTAGTGATTACTCTCCCTTAAGAATATATGGTTTTGATAATAAAACAATAAAAGTAAAAGCCATCACTTCATGAGAGAAAACACAAGACTGTAAACTTTACTATCATTCTCTTTGTGCAATTCAGTGTTTTGCCATGATCCCACACCCTCAGAAATTGGAGTGAAAAAAGTGGTAAAAGAGAAATTACGCCACAAATATTTTGCAGTAAGAAAACCTGCACTGGGGGTGAGGCAGAGATCCTCAAAGGCTCTCTGTGGTTGACCTGAACAGCTTCCTCTGCTTTTTAAGGCAGCAGTTCTGGGAGCACCAGTGCTGCTGAACACATGTGTCAAATCACCTTTCAGCTCAAGAACCTTCCTTTTTTTGGTAACATAACACAAGAAAATGTAACAAACCACACCTTTGCACACCTTCACTCACCTCCTTCAGTTCCTGTGCAACAGAGTTAAGGCGTTCATTCTCAGACTGTGTGTTGGCAAGGACATTTCTGATCTGTTTCAGTTCTGTCTGCAGCTCCATAACCTTCTTCATGTAGTATTCTTCTTTGGTAGCTGATTCCTGAATCAAGGTCTCCTCTCTGCTCTCTCCATCTGCTGCTACCTTCTTGTGGTTGGTATGGGCCTGTCCAAAAGCCTAGGACAGTCAGAGAACACATTTTTTATTAGTAAATCTAGAACTCTGCATAAGTCATTTGAAATCTAAATAGTTGAAAATATTGGAATACTGAAAATATTTACCCTCATATATTTCTTTGATGCAAAGGACTGTAATCTTTTCCTACACCCTCCTCTTCAGACTTGTAAATGCTATTAAGTGGCCACACTGGGCTCTTGAAAATAAACTGTACCACCTGAACAGTATTTTGTGATGCACAGAATGCTTACATAGAACCTCATCTAAACTCTTGTGGGAGGGAACAACAACGTACTGACTTGAGTCTGCTGTTAAAACAAGAGTGTTTTTCAGCCAGATGACTGCCAGATGATCAGACACTGCTGATCAGACACATATTCTCTATAGTGGTGTCAGACTCTCTTCTGCAAAACCAGAGCCATGAGAACACATTTGGTACCAGGAGCCCCTTCCATTCCCCAGGCTGGAAGCTGCTTACTCGTCCTGACACAGCTCCTGCAGCTGCTCCTGGCTGGGATTCCAGCCCTGTGCCCCAGCTCTGGGAGGGCAGCAGG
>VYZS01074910.1:0-13616 GCA_013400695.1 Neodrepanis coruscans
TTTATTAATCAGTCTGTCAGAAATGGTTATGTCAGCAAAGACAATGCAGATTCCTTTGGATGAGACCCATCTTCTAAAGTTTTTAACTCTGCTATTCAAAGTTTAGAAGAAATCTCCAACCTCCTGGAGCAAATATCACAACCGTTATCTATCCCTTTGTTAAAAGAACTCTGTGGAAAGATTTGACTGACTTTTGTATATGTCAGTGGATACAAATATAAAGTTGCTAGAAATTTCTGTTGTAATTCCAGATATTCTTTTTTCCCCCAGGGAACCCAAATAGCCTTCTCTGTACAACAGTTCAGAAGAAAACCCATATTTTATTAAATTTTTGCTCCAATAAGAAATTTCCATTACAAAAGCATTATGACAATCCCCCTGGGGATACATATATATATTGCCCACACATATATATTTACATGTGTGCAGAAGTTTTTCTTCAACAAAGCAGCAAGAACAGCCAAGTCTGGACAAAACAAGAGAGTCCATTGGGACCAGCCTGAGATCTGTTCCTGAGCCAGGATCAGCCACTGCAGCTCAGGGAGGAATCCAAAGAGAAATTCTTGTCCTTGTAAAGCTGTGATTAAATATTCAACATGTCCAATGGGACACCCAAAACAAAGCAGCAAAACCTCGTTTCTTTTCTGATTATGTTCAAATAGAGAAATCTTTGGTGACAGGTAGAATTCCTCATGAATTCTTTGGACATGGAGTAGGTTCTTCTTATGTGAGATACAGGAAGGAGAAGAATTTTGTCCATTATAAAATAATGGCTTCACATTTGATAGTGGCCCAGCAGGTTCCTGAGGATCTCAGGAAAGCTGAAGGGGCCTTTTACATTCCGTCCATCGCAGATGAGAAGTCACATTTCCCATGGGGAGACCATGTTTATCCAGGAAATCTGACTCTGGAAGCCAACAGATGGCAGTCATAGAGCTCCCATGCCAAAGTGGCACTGCAAACACCATCCCCTCTGCCAGCTGGTGGCCAGGCATTAGAGGCAGATGTAACCAATTAGCAGAGATTCCCACTCCTCAGCCACTGGCTGGGGCTGTGATGTGTGAGATCAATGCATGACAATGAAGGAAGGCTTGTCCAAAGTCCTTCACAGGCCACCAGTGATGCTCTTACACAGGGAACCACAAGCTGCTTGAGGAGGCCAGTGCAGCTGGACCAAACCTGCTTTTCATTCAAAACAGACATTTGTTTAATCCCAGTCTTTTCATTTAAACATGCCATTTAGCTGAAGTTTTTGTGCAAGGTGAAATTTCTGCTCAGCAGATTCCAATTGCCAGAAATGGGTGAGGTAGAAATGTAGGAGATGCGGTTGCAAATCCACAGTCCAAAGCAGGACTTCAGTCTGAGGGTTCATCCCAGTCGTCTTAACTTGACTATTAGAGGCTATTTCTGTAGACTTCATGTAGCTTTTTCTATTCCTTTCACCAGGAAGAAATTGTTCAATAATGGCAACACAGTGTAAATGTCCACAGCTTTTGAGGGCGTATCCCAATATCAGCACTGCAACTGCTTTGAGCATTTCTCATCTCTTTCTATGGCAACAACCCACAACAGAAGTTCTCAAAATTAGCTTTCATGCAAGTCCTCTTTCTGGCATTGGCTCTGAGGCAGAGCTTTTGGAAAGCAATGAACATGAACTTGCCAACTCAGCAAACCCTTAAGCAGCCATGATTTCACAGGCAGATAGAGAGGTGGTGACACCACTTGGTGGACTGTCATTAAAAAGCAAGAGCAGGTTGTTGTGTCACACAGTGTGACTTGGAGAATCATGATTGTGAATTGTGAGCTCCTGGGGGAAAGGAAAGCCCTTACTCTCTTTGTGCATCACAGACCACAAAACGGAGCCTGCTCTCAGCTGGGTCCTTTAACTGCCATAGTAAAATGACACTCAGGCAGATAACTCTGTCAGCTGCTCTCATAGGAAAAAAAACATCAAAACCCCTGCAGGAGTCGAGGACTGCAGGTGTTATCTCTTGGAGTGGCAACCACATGGTGCCCATGGAAAGGGGCACTTACTGTGGTGGTCACTGCCCTGAACTCTAAAGGACGAAGTTGAAGGACTTCTCACATGAGGAAATGCTCATCCATGCCACTTCCAAGCATTCTGCTGTCCAAGCTGAAAAGAAACCAGGGCCCCAAAGAGGTTTATGATGGTAAATAACCATGGGAAAATTCCTTGAGGTATCTGAGGTAACTTCTTTTGCCTTCCCAACATTTAGTGCAAACAAAGCATTAATGGAATTCAAGAAGGGTCTGACAAATTCAAACTACCTGCTTTGAGAGGCCTTGCTCCTGATGAGCACTAATTGGAGGAATAACTGAGGGCAGAGCTGGGCTCTGCTGGGGCAGGAGGGCAGGGCTTTGTCCTGGGACCTTTATCAGGCTGTGGATCAGGAGTGCTCTAAGAGGGCAATTACCCAAAGAAACAGAAAGGATTTCTAATATTGTCCTCATTGAGCTAAGAGATCTTCAGGAAAGATTAGCAAAAAATGAGGGATTATCTAGGAAAGCAACTGAGCTTGTTGAAAGACTGTGTTTTCAGGGCATAAAATAACTCCCTGACTCATTTAGGAGGAAAGCTGTTCCCCCTTTGGGGTGTGCTGCCTCTGGATTGGGAAGGGTTTGTTCTCTCAGTGTCTACACCACCTGGCACAATGGGCTCTGTGCTGTGTTGGAGAAGGTTAGAGGAATTAAAATTTATTTTCCATTGTGTCCTACTTTAGAAGTTCTTTTAAACAGATACAAAAATCAATTAAATTCGATGCAAGTGGAAGAGATCTACATCTGACCTTTCTCTCCTGCAGTGTAAAACTGGTTAATCCACTGGAGTCAAAGGGAATAACCTTCTGAAGTAAATGGGCTCAGAATATGATCTGACATTAGTGTGTTGGGGGCTGGATTGTTCTGGAATGACATCAATGTACTAAAGCAAATAGTGCCAATTAAGTGCTCTGATTCAATTTACATGCCCATGGTGTTACCTTTGACATATGCTTTCAACAGTACCCTTGAGATGACTGTTTTCCCTCATGATGGACAATTTCCAAGCATATTTATTTGGATATGATGAACTTGAATATCACGAGGAGGTGCAGTTGGTGCATGCTATAGTAAAAGCTTTCCAGACACCAAGTTTATTTTTTTCTGTCCTCTCTCTCTCTCTCTTACTCCTTTTCCAGTTGCAGTAAGTGCAATTCCTTGGATGGTCATTGCAATGTAAATTTAAGCCACAAGTCATTCAGTGTGATATTAATGTGACTTTACTGAAAAATGGGAGAGATGAGAATTCACCAAGAACATCTGAATTTAAGCTAGAGCACGCTGCCATCAGTGACACAATATTCCAACTGCACTAAATAATTTCAGTGGGAATTATGTTGTCCAGCTCTAGGATCCCCAGCACGGGGAGGACATTGACCTGTTGGAGAGAGTCCAGAGAAGGAACACAACGATGATCAGAGGGATAAAGCAACTCTGCCATGAGGAAATTCTCTGCCGGGAGAATTGGGATTGTTCAGCCTGGAAAAGAGAAGTTCTGGGGTTACCTAATTGTGGCCTTCCAGGACCTTCAGGGGCTACAAGAAAGATGGAGAGAGACTGTTTACAAGGGCCTGAAGTGACAGGACAAGGGGGAATGGCTTCACACTGACAGAGAGTAGGTTTAGATGAGATATTTGGAACAAATTTTTCCCTGTGAAGGTGGTGAGGCCCTGGCACAGGTTGCCCAGAGAAGCTGTGGCTGCCCCATCCCTGGAAGTGTCCAAGGCCAAGTTGGACAGAGTTTGGAGCAACCTGAGATGGCGAAAGGTGTCCCTGCCCATGGCAGGGGGTGAAATTGGATGAGCTTTAAGGTCCCTTTCAATCCAACCCATTCAATGATTCCATGAATGCAGCCTGCTAGATCCCTACAGAGATTTTCCTCATTTTGCTCTTGTATGTCAATGTACCACTGGAGATACGAGAATCAGCTTTTGAGCACACCTGGAGTTAACCAGGCTGTTGGATTAGGAGCTGCACAAGTTCTTTATATTGTTTATATAGCAAATATATTTATATTTTCTACTCTATCTCTGTGTGCTTACCCTGCTTCTCTAAAGGAGGAAAAGTTGCAAATACATGGAAATCAAGCAAGTGGAGTGTAAAAGGGAGTCTGAGAAGCAGCACAGAAGGAAAAGGAAAACCAAAGACTGTGAATTCACACCCAGCTGATACTGATGTGTTGTCACCTCTTTCCCATTTCTGTGTCCAGGACTCACTGAATGGTCAGAGTTGGCATGGGTGAATTGTCATGGATAATTGGGGAAGGGAAATCAGGAGGGCATGGCCTCAGCACATCCACGTCTGTGCTTTTACAGGAAAAGCTTATGTGCTTGTTGAGAAGAATGTGGAACAAAGATATCCCAGGTGAGATGCAAAGCTGTGAGGCTCCCTCTCACCATCCCTATTCCAGGCCCCTCAAGAGAGTCATTACCTCCAATTTAGTTTCCTGAGTGTCAGCAGAAAGGCTGTAATCACTTGTTTGGCAGAGGCAGGGCAGGCCAGGACGTCGGTGGGACCTGTCAGGGTGTCACTTCATCTCTCACACACTTTGTTAGAGGCTGACAGCAGTTTGCCATTACCATGGCAGAGCCAATTATCCCAGCATTGCAGGAACATGCCCCACTTGGCACCCCCCTTCCTCACCCACTTGCCCTTCCGACAGGAATCATTAAAATGATTTTGCACACACACACACAAACACACACACGTGCAGCTGCTCAGCTCAGTGGATTGAGCCAGTCCCAGCTGTGAGTTCCTCAAGCCTGTCACCATGGGCAGCAAAACTGTAACATAACAGGGCAAGATGTACTTTATTTCTGTTTTAGAAATCATGAGATGTTAAAGGCTTGTGTTTCCCCCTGGGTTTAATTACACTGAATGCATTTAAACTCCTCTAATAGGTAGTAAATCTCTGAAAATCTGCAGAACAGAAGAGGGTTTATCACCTTCACACAAGATAGGGGGAATGTAGATCTTCATCCCAGAGGGATTTCTCTAACATTTTAAAAAGTGGGTTTCAACCAATATTTCTGCTTTGTTCTTCATTCTACATTAAGATGTTGGAAGAGATTTGAAGTTCCCTGTCACTGACCATGCACTCTTTTGCCTCTTTAGCTCCTTGCATCCAGGGGTTGACAGTCTGCTCTCAGTCCTGAAGCATTCAGGCAGCCAGAGCTCTCCTATTTATGCCCAAACTCCAATCCTTTACTTTGGGCAGCAGTATCTGAGGTCTGTCATCCACCCACACTTTATATCTGCCTGTCAGTTTGAGGAGTGAGATGTGCTCCCATGCCCAGTGTTGCTTTTCCACCTCCAGCCTGTTCCCACTGTCCCGAGCATGTGTAGTTGATATCACCCTGCTGGGAGAAGAGATTGTTATTCAGAACAAACCTTTCTTGTAAACTCCCTGGCCTCTGGGAATCTTAGCCAGACTATCCATTCCTTTCTATCCTACTCCTCACCTTTCCAGATGTACCCTCCTTTTCTCTGGTTTTCCCCTCTTTCATTTTTTTTAGCTTGCCACTTTTGTAGAACAACTTAAATGTCATCTTTCTGCAATTACCCACAGAAGAGAGAACTGAAAAGGAACATTCCCACAGGGGTCCCTGTCTTAAATGAGGCTTTTGTTGTTATAAATTGTTACTCAAAGCAGTACAAGCCTTTGGAATCACTCACATGTTCCTGGTAACTTGATGCATGGGGCTTTGAATTCAGAGAGCTTCTTTGGAGTCTGCCAGCTTTTCTGGAGGTATGAAACCTGAAAGCATAATTCCCAGCAGCAGCAGCAGCCCCTTTTTGCTTAATGCTGTCTGTCACCTTGCCAGGGACAGGTGACTTTGAGGTGTGCTCACCTCCCTGTCCCTGCACACTGCTGGCCAGGGGTGCCTTTCTTGCTTCTACCCCTAATGACTGGATGAGGGAGAAAACACAGTAGTGGGGCTTGGGAATTGTCCTGCCTGCCTTTGAATCCCAACTATCCTGGTTTAGCAGAGATATTCCCTGCCCCAAATGGTGCAGTATTGATTTGTGATTAAAGCAAAGGGACTTGGTTTGAGGAAGGTCCAGGTGTCCCTTTGCTGCTCTGCTGATGTTTTAAACCTCCTTTGAGCTGCACCACCATTCTCCAAGGCACTGGACAGTATTCCCAGTGCACAGTGGTAAATAACAGAAGGATTACCACAAAATAATTTACATCCCTCTCTTGAAGACTGAGAGAAACCTAAGTGTTGGCTAAACTCTGAAGTGAGCTGCAATCCTTGCTTGCAGCACCTGGACAGAAAGTGTTATGGGAGGGCTGAGTTTTGCAATTACATGCCTGAGAAGGAGATCTTCTCAATTTATTTTTTCCCCATTCTTGCAAAATCTGGAAATGGGAGGGTAAATTATGGAGAGAAATCTCACCAGCTGCACAAGGCTGAGCTGTCACAGTCCTGCATGAGCTTGGCTCATTGCTCTGGACTTTGGGATGCTCAGTGCAGAAAGCCAAGACTCACAGGCTGTGTAAGCCCACAGCAGAGACCTGAGGGTCCCCTGGGAATGTGAGCAGCAATCTGTGCCTACAGCTTCCAGGTCATAGATTTTGTTTCTACTCCTGAGGAAGGAACGGATGGGGCACGAGTGCAAAGCACTGATACAGCCAGAGCTGCAAGGCCAAGGGAAGCTGCCAACCTGAATTAAACTGTATAATGAGGGTGTCAGTCACTGTGGCAAAGCTTAGGGAGGTGAGAGGGAGGGGAGGCAGCCTGGCTCTGTCATGCCACATGTACAGGCACTCACCCATTTCTCCTTCATCTCTTTGTGCCTCTCCCCTCTACAGAAAGGAAGAAACAAAACCTACTGCATCTTCCCAAACAGATCACGAAATCAGCATCCTTTGAAAAGGGGCTAAAAAAAGATATTAAACTTTAAATACCATTTCTTTCCATGCTGCTAAGCAGCTTATTTATCACAGCATGAGCCTACCTTAAGAGCTGTGACGACAGAAAGCTCTGCTGGTAATTACTGCAGGGAGCCAGCAGGCATGAATGAGTCACCACAATGCCAGTGTGCAGGAGACAAGGTAAGGGGAGACAGACAGACAGGGAACAAGGGCCAGCCAAGCGTGGTGCCTTGAAACCCTCTTGGGAAGATGTGCTGGTACATCTTCTTTGTCCCTTGCCAGGAACCATCTCACCAAACAGACTGATGCTGCTGGAGCTTTCTCAAAAGAACATCCTCAGATATAGGTCACTTCCTTGGATATGAGGTCTTGACTTGCCAGAGAAAAATGAAGCCTTCTCTGAGAAAGGTCCTTGGCTGCCTTGGTCTATATGTGGATCCAAGCCATGACCTTCAGAAGTGGTGCTGAGCATAGATTCCCTTGGTTTGCTGCTGGCTGCCCTCCCTGCTCATAGACATGCTGGCTTCATCCTCAAGATCTGTCCTCCCTGTCCCACTCATTGGGGGATGGAGCCACTTCAGTGGAATGAGTGACATCAGAGTGAATCTGAGGTGACAAGATGGGTCTGCTGGGAAGGGAAGGCAGATCAGCACCAAGAAACCTTCACAACTTCTCTCCAGACATTAGAATATGTCCCCTTCTTCTGACAGCAGGGTCAGTGCATGCTTTGCAGCAGAAATAGTAACTCTGGAAAGAAGGGAGGTCACCTCCCCTTGCATCCTGGGAGATGGCAGTAGGTGACATCCTCCACTATTCTTCACCTGGGGAATTTATGGAGGATGTCATCTCTCTTTTTTTTCCATAATTTGATGCTGTTCCCAGAGCAACTTTCCAGGTGCTTTCAGGAGGAATTTACCATCGCACAAAAAACCCTGCCCCCAAACCACAATTAAAGCATTATCAAGGATTGGTGATGGATGCTGCAGTAACATGCACAATGTTAACATTTCCTGGCCCAAACTGCTGATATAAATAGCCAAGACAGGTTGCACACGAAAGAGACACAGCATGGAGAACTGAGTTGCCCACGTTCACCTCCTACTTTGGTGGCTGAGGTGGGAGCAGGACATAGATCTCCTGTTTCCTGTCCACCAGGTCTCCTGAATCCCAGCACAACCTGTTTCTCAAAATGGTAATGAAATGGGACACAGGCCCTGAGCAGTGTCTGATTTAGCTTCTCACCTGGTGGGCTGTCACTGGCATACACTCATCTCTGTAAGTACAGTGCCTGTTACCTGTGCTTTGACACGTCAATGTGGTCTTAAAATATCACTGGGATTCTGACTGAGCTCCTCTGGGATTTCTCCAGATCTGTCTCTTCCTGTCAATTGCACTTAAATTGTTGTGTTCTTTGATGGCTGAAAACTTTGTGGTCTTTCATCCCTCTTTGCCAGGGAGCCCTGGACTCCTCTTCTTTCCACTGTCCAAATCCGTGTTATACCTTCCTGCAAGTCTTGGCATCATCTTTCTGCTGTGGGTGCTCCCAGGAGCAGTCCTTGAGTCTGTAAAGACACACAGGCAGCCTTTGGCAGCCAACCCAGCAGTAGCAGATGGAAATGTGAAGTGCAGGAGAAAAGCTACAAATGGCCCAACAGGAAAAACCTGACACGTTCTGGGCTTGCACATCGTGAGCGATTTCAAGCTGTGAGGTAGCATTGACTTCTGAAAAGGGCTATTTTAGGCAACATCTCATAGTGTTTAGCCCTCTCCACACACTGGCCTTCCCCTGCCTGTGGAGATCACAGTTCACACAACAGTAGCTCCATCACTGCTCACGTCCTTCCCTCAGGTGACAACACACAGGATCCCACAGAGCCTCATCCTGAGCAGCAGGGAGAGCCATGGACATTACCTGTGTGCATCCTTTCTCAGTAATGATCTAGTAATTTTGTAGAGCATAAAAAGGTCTGAGGCTCACAGGTTTCTCCCTGTCCTTTTGCAGAGCCATGACCTTCAGGAGCCTCAGAGAAGAGCAGAGCCATGTGGCTGCTCAGCTGGACTTGTTAATGTCCGTCCTGCTTCCAACAGAGAGGCCTGAGGGGAAGATGGCTTTGGCTCCAGAAGGGAAATGGCCATTTCCATGGATGGTTATCAACATGGTGGCTCCATGCCATGCCTTCAACCTGAGGTCCTGGCTGGAAACTTCCAGCAGCCCCAGCAGGAAGAAGTTTGGTCTGGCAGTGCCAATAATGAGGTCCAGCTGGTTCCTTGGCCAGCAGCTCTCTGATGCTATGGCAGAAACCCTGCAAGAGCTGATCAGGGCTGGATGAGTGAGGAGGACAAGAGGTGGGGAGGCACAAACACGGCACCCACCACCCTCAGAGATGCTCTGCCCCCGCAGAGCAATGGTCCTGTGGTGTGGGAGTGCAAGAAAACTGCACCCAGAAGGCCTAGGGGGACAAACACAAGTTAAGTTCTCCCACAGCCTTTAGAGTTGGAGATTTGGAGATGACCTCTGTGATCACAATTTACTCCTTTCCCAGCTCAGCCTGCACAGAAGTCCTGATCCCAAGACCTACCCTCTTAATTTCTACTGTATTTCAGACCGTGTCAGGGCATCTCATGTTTTTCACCCCCTTCTCCACTTCTGGGTGTGATGGGTCAGAGTAGGAGAGAGAGACATCTGTGCCTCCCAGATCTTCTTGGAGATGGCAAGGACAGATGGGGGACAGAGGAACATCTATATTTCAGAGGCAAAAGTCACCTGTGGAGGCTGTGTGGGCAGGAGGGAAGGGGAATCATCCTCTGATGTCTCCGGGATCATGCAGAGCTGATGCTGCATTTTTCCCTGGCGGCCACCGGAGGGCAGCCCGAGGGAGGGAGCCGACCCCAAACTTCTCAAAGAAAGGGGGGACGGAGGGAGCAGGGGAGGCAGCAGGAGGGACGATGGGGGTCCACAGCAGTGCAGAAGGCACGGACAGCAGGGAAGCTCCTTTAACTGCTGGAGAAAGTTCAGCCCAAGATGTGCAGGCTGAAATAGTTCAGTGCTCTGTTAGGGAAAGGAATTTTATGTCTGTGCAATGAGGAAAGCAATTAGAGACATAATTTAATCAGTGTGTTTTAGTGGGAGAATTAAGGGACCTGGATGCAGCATCTATGAGGGGCTGCCAGAATGGAGCAGCAGTGGCCAAGGGGATAAAACCAGGGAGTCTCTCCAAAGGGTGGTTGCAGCCTCCAGCCAGGTCAAAGTTATGACAGGACAAATCACAGCTACAGCTGACATGGGCTGGGTTTATAAATAACTCAGGTGGATCTGACAGATCCTTCTGGACACCGGGATAAATCCCTCCCCATTAAAGTTGGCACAGCCAAGGGACGGCACATTAGTGACTGCAGGGCTTGCCTTCCTCTACCTGAAAGAGGGTTTGATAAATCATCTAGGCCAAACCCCTCAGCTGTGCTTCATGGCCATCGCTGCCTCTGCCCTCGGCATCACTGTGGTGCCCAGCAGGGATAGCCCAGGGCACTTGGATAGATCCATGCCAAAGAACTCATAACTGAGCACTTGGGAGTGACCTCTAGGGTTGTGTTTACCCCTTGAAGGAGTTCTCAACATTTCCATCCTCATCTGAAATACAGAGGGTGCTGTGGCAGGATCCTGTGGCAGGAAGATGTCCCCAGACATGAAAGCCATGGATTGTGAGCAAGGCACCACATAGTCCCAAGCTGGTTGCTTGCAATGCAGGTTTCTGTGCTGCTTCATTGCAGGGAAGGTCTCTGGTGAACCGAATTTTCCCTGCTCTGATTCCTTCTGCCATTTCCCTTGTTCCTACACAAAATCCCAGAGGCACAGGTGTAATTTTTTTTCTTTCCCATGCATCAAAAGTTGCGTTTCAGAGGTGGTTGACACACTGCTCTGCACACATCATCTGCAAAGGGCTTAGAGACCCAGAAGGAGAAGAGGTGCTGCATGAAAGTGAAATATTATGGTACCAGAAGGAAAAGAAGAAAAAAAACCCCACAAAAAGCCAAATACTGCCATTTGGAAAGAAGTCAATGCAACCTCTTTTTAATCTGGGAGGGAACAAGTCCCACCTTAGCTGCAGGAAGGTGAGTGCCCTGCCTATGGCACCACACAGAACCAAACAACATTTATGTGCTGTGAACATATTTTATTTGAAAAATGTAAAGGTTCTTAGGGGAAAGAATTCTAAAAGGAAGATAAATGCTGAGGTAAATGATCTAAATTCTTGAGCTGGGGTTACAGTCACCAGGAAATGTGACATTCAAAACATGGATTTAGTTCTGTCACTGATACTTCTTACATGGCCATGAGTAAAACCCACGAAAATGGGCATCACGTCACTTCCCTCAGGAGTCTGTAGAGAATAAACACTTTGAAACCATGTTGTGCCCACATGGTACAACAATATGAACTACGTAAATACCTAAAATAGATCCATTCCTGTCAGCAGATATCCAGACATTCCAAAATCATTCTCATCAGCTCAATTTCCAAAGATAGATGGTTCCAGACTAACCTCATTTCTCCGAGGAAATGATTTTTTTTGAAAGAGAGAAAAGAACACTAATGTATTTAACCAATCTTGATTTCAGTGGAATATTTCGACAGAGCCCTGAGTTTCATTAGTTTTGCTGAGAATTAACATAAGACTCGTAAACTAATCTCTGCTGGGGGTTAGAGGAGAGATAATAATGGATAAAATTGAAAGAGGAGTTGGGTTTTTTTAGAAGTTAATAAAGATTTCTTCATGAATGACCTTGGGTTGTAATTTTTCAGCTGTGATCAAGCATTTGTGTGTTGGGAGTTGCAAGGACAGGTTTTCACAGACAGGTAATGCACAGAGGAAGAGCTGGATGATCCCAAGGGCTGGAGCGAGGGGCTGGAGTGTGATGCTGTAATTCACACTGTTACATGTGTTGGGACTGGGAACACATCCTCTGCAAATGTCACGGGAGGGGAAACATCAGGGTGTACAAGCTGATCAAAGAAGGACTGTGAATCACCAATGAGTTTTGTCCATGAAAATGTCAAGCCACATCCTACGATGTACCTGGCAAAGAATTCCCCGAAGAGATGGGGAGATATTAATACCATTATGCAAAGCCCCAATGTTCTTTTATCAGGAATACAACATGACAGCTTTGGTCACCCAAGGTCAGACAAGATAAATGCAAGGTGCAAAGACCATTTGAAAGGCTCTCCTTGCCTTCACTCAGGCTCAGAAACGTGACTAGAAGATTTTAGCTTGTTCAGGATACAATGAGATGAGATGTGTCTCTTGGGCAAGGGAACTAAAGACCAAATAAACAGGGAATAGTAAAAAAAAATAGTGCCAGAATGAATCTAGTGGGCATTCACAGACCCAGTAAAGTCAGGAAACTGGAGTGAGGTGCCTGATAATCAGATCAGTGATGTTAAAAGCAGCAAACAATCATGACCCTCTTTCAGCACCTTATGGAGGATACAGTGTGGTTAAGGCTGAGCAAAGGTCTGTCCCCTAAGAAAATTAAAATTCCTCATTCAGCTGCTGAGGCTGCTGCCAGGCTCAGAGTCAACCCTCTGCAGCCCAAAGACCTGGAGCTACTCTGAACATACCAGAATGTATCTGTTTATTTTTCAATAAGTTGGTCTAGACAGGTCGCCTTTGTCATCTGTGTTACCAAATAAACAATCTTTCTATAAATCCTTCCCTAAGCATGTATTCTGTATTGCATCAAAGTCTCCTTTGGTATAATCCCTAAAAGACACTTTCACATGAGGAAAATATGGGCTGTTCTCTTGACATTCAGTGCTACATGGAGAGTCTTCTCAATCACACTAATGCCCAATAAGTAAAGGATATTTTTGACAAGTCCAGCCTAGTCTGGGATACATAGAAAAGTAATAAAACATATTTCAGAAAGAGATCTGTTATATTTTCAGATCACACTAAGTCTTATCATAAGCCATGTGAAATACCAAGCAACTCTTTCTTCTGTGCCAGACAAATGCAGAGAAGGTGCATCTCCTGCCCAGTATCCCCCAGACATCCCAGAAAGGTGCTGGGAGGAAGCTCCCTCTGTTCAGTGCTTTGGAAGGGAACAGCCCCCAGGGCTGTGGAGTTGCAGTATGTCTTGGATAAACAAAGGGTCTTCAAAGCAGTGTTTTAACTCCCAGAAAAATAGCTCAGACCTGCAGCCAGGTCTTGGAGGAAGCCACCCACGCCCAGGCAGCACTCAGACCCAAACCTAAGGCAGGCAATTAGGATGGACTTATTTGCCTGCTGCTGGATGATGACTCAGGCTCTGAGTGAGCACAAGCTCCTTGGACTCTGTGACCCCAGCAAGGATTTCATCTGGGATTCCCAGATGGAAGCAGAACAGGATCTGGGACAGAACGGGTGCAGATTGCTCTTCACTGCTGATTCAGCATCCCCAGCCTTGCCAAGCACTTGGGCTTTCAAGGCATTTGCATCCAAAGGCAATTGGAGAAATCATTTGACAAGCTTCATCCTGGGATTCTGGCAGATACCCAAGACTGACTTTGTTACTCAAAGATTATGTTTACAGTGAAATGATTTAGGGATTGAGGGATTATCCAACATGGGCCGGCAGCCCAACACCTCCAGAAGTACCAAATACCTAATGATTCCTGACAGCAGGAATCAATCTCCAG
>VYZS01074911.1:0-18728 GCA_013400695.1 Neodrepanis coruscans
AAAAGGGATTGGTGATGGCTCTTGTTTTATGAACAAGCCTTCCTATGCTTCAATGCTGCATTTATTTAAATAGTAAAGTAATTCTACTCTGTTTCTTAAATTCTCCTGAAACACACAAATGTGCATCTGTCAAGTCGCATCAAATGCTGAATCTGTTTTCAGAGGTTCTGTAAATGAGGTGTCATGTGCCACAACAGGGTGTTTTGTCTGGGGTTATAAAAGAAATACACTGCAGAATTATTATTATTGGGTTTTTCAGCCAAAAATGTTTACCAGTGGATTCCTAACAGGGTGATGCACACATAAGAAAACAGATAGCTGTGAAGAGAATTACATACCAAGAGATCTTTTCCAAATTGAAAGCATGGGATAATGAGAATCAAGTAATTCTCACTATTTATAAAAATAGTTGGTTTTACAGCTGGGGCTTAAAACATGTTTTTGAACAACAGAGTGTCTTCCAGGGTTTAGAAGACTAAACCAGCAATTTTCAAATTATGATCCACGGATTACTGGGAAGGCTTGCTGTTCTCCTTTTATCCAGCTGTTAAATCACATTAGAATGGCTAAAAATACACTAAATACTTCTCTAATTTTCCATATTGCTTGATGGCAATTAGTATTGCAGGAACATTCTGTAATTATGAATAGGAGAAGCTGTAGCCCACTAGATAGTATCTCTACAGACCTGTGATTCATGAACTGAAAATGTTTGAGATTCCCTGATATAAACTCTTTTTGAGGTGAGATTAATGGAACTAAATTATATTTAGTATCATCTATGTGCCAGGCAAATAGGTCATCATAGCTTCCCAAAGTTCCTGTCAGGCAAAAAGTGCAGGCTGCCACCTACTGTTCCATATCCATGAGTTTTCCATAGAAATTTTTAAATTAAAATAGGTAAACAGCAGGGCTTTTTTTGGCTGCAGCAGAAGTTGGTGACTGTATGAATTCACAAGTCCAAATACAAATAATTTTTCAACAAACTCCAATGGAGAAATGTGAAGTTTGAAGATTTTCTACCAGAGTTTCGTTGGTGTTTCATTGTTACTGGTAACAACTGATACAGGAAATATTTCTAGAGCTTGTCATCATGAAACAAGAAAAATGCAGGTGTTTTGGGGTATAAATTTGAAGAAGTGCCTTTATTGCCCCCATGAAGTGTGTGTTATATCACATAAAATGTCTGCCAGCCTGACAGCACATACACAGAAAAGAATAATAAAAGGGAAAGTATTTTCTTGTGTTTCTTTTAAGATGTGCTGCTTTTTCTAGGTCTGGCTGTTGATTCTGAGAGCAGGAATATATGTTGAAGAGTAAGTGTTTAGTTCTTAGAGAGGTGTCAGTGTGATCTTTGGCACAAACATCTGTGTTTTATCTGCTGGAATTTTTCAGAAGGGATTCACACCGTTGCACGTGGCGGCCAAATATGGGAGCCTGGAAGTGGCAAAGCTCCTGCTGCAGCGTCGTGCCTGTCCCGATTCAGCCGGCAAGGTACTGGTAGGAAAGGAAATTAGATCAGCAGTGTGTTGGATTCTTCCTTAGGGAAAAACCGTGTGAAAATGCACAGCAAGAAGGCTGTGGTTGCTTTTGCATGGTGGCTGTGGTTTTGTTGGGGTCGTGTTCTCCCAGGGTGGTGGCTGTGTGCTGATAACCCGGCGTGTGGGGTTTGGGTCCCTGGCAGGAGGGTGCACAGCAGCTCTGAGGGCAGATAGTTCCTGTGGCTCAGGAATCGCTGCTTCCATCAAACTGCCCGGATTCCTAAGGGATAAACACAGGGGCAAGTTCCCCTCACGCTGTGGGAATTGTGTGGTGCGCCTGCCGCCCTGGTTCACCTGCTCCTCCGCTTCTCCCTTACTAATTGCCGGCTGCCCGCTGCAGCCATGACCTTGCTGTCCATCCCACCTTTCTTCCCCTCCGTGACCCGCTCCATCCCGATTCCCTCCCGGTCCCTTCATCCCGTAACTCCGTAACCCACCGCCCTTTCAGAACGGCCTCACCCCGCTGCACGTGGCCGCGCACTACGACAACCAGAAGGTGGCACTGCTGCTGCTGGAGAAGGGCGCCTCGCCACACGCCACCGCCAAGGTGAGGGACACGGCCCCCGGGCACCTGCCAGGGCTTGGACAGGGATGGAAGTCACTTCATCCTTGTGACATGTTGGCAATGACAGCAGCAGTGTGTGTTCCGGGCAGGAACACACAGAGAATTCGGTCCGTGGTCAGGGGCGGTGTTGTGGTATCTCTCTGTGTAGGTGAGGGGAGCCCTGAAGGGGGACACGGCCCCGCCACGGCTTTGGTCACAGCTGGGACTCACTTAATTGTTGTGCAGTATTAGCAATGTGTGTTCTGAACACAGTTCTCTGGTAGAGAATTTGTTCCAGGGTTAGGAGCAGTGTGCTGGTGTCACCATGTAAGTGAGGGAAGCCCTGAAGGGACCCTGAGGGGATCCTGCCCCACCAGGCCTTTGGACACAGCTGAAACNCCTGGTGTCACCATGTAGGTGAGGGAGGGGATCCTGAGGGGATCCTGCCCCACCAGGCCTTTGATCACAGCTGAGACTCACTTAATTATTGTGCAATATTAGCAATGACATTAGCAATGTATGTTCTGACCACAATTTTCAGACAGAGATTTTATTCCAGGTTTAGGAGCTGTGCCTGGTATCAGTGTGTGAGTGAGGGGAGCCCTGAGGGGACCCAGCCCTGCCAGCTTTACTCACAGCTGGAAGTCACTTCACTACTGTGCAATATTAGCAGTGACATTAGAAATTTGTCCATCACCTTGCACACACACAGGGAATTCATTTCATGGCTGGGAGCAGTGTTGTGGTGTCCCTGTGTAGGTGAGGGGATCCTGAAGGGGCGTGAGGAGACTCAGCCCCACCAGAGCCTTGGCCACAGCTGAGAGTCACATCACTACTGTGCCATATTAGTGATAATATTAAAAATGTATATTCTGACCATTCACATGGGGAGTCCATTCTGGGCTTAGGAGTGGTGTTGTATCACTGCACAGGGTAAAGGCTACTAAACAGGCAAAACAGCAACCAAATTGGTGCAGTACAGGAATGTTTTGCCCTGTGTGAGGCTGCTGCTGTGCAGGCTGCCAAAAGGTTCAGCCATTCTGCTCAAAGATGGTACTGGGGCTGTGGTTTCTGTTTCTTCCCATAACAGTGCATGGAGAACAGGATAGTTTGGTAAAGCTCCCATTTACAAAAAAACAAACCACAGACCAACCCAACTGAGCACCTCCACAGGACCTGTCTGCCGTTGCCCAGGATTTTCCCACACTGTGTTACAAAGCAGTTATGCAGTTGTCTTATTACCAAAAAATGCCATTCTGCTGTGCCTAAATGGTTAATTCAGTCACAAAAGCATTCCTCCCTGTCGCTGTTTCCAGCCAGTGACTGACACATGTATCAAAATTCCATATGCAAACACATCTCTGCCCACACACAGTGGAAAGGCATAATGCAATGAAGGATGTGCTCCCATCACTCATCATGAAGAATGTCACTCATCAGTCAGAAGTGATTATTTGCAACATAGGTTATACAGAACGTAGGTGTCAAATTTGGGATAATTTGGAGGTATCAGTGGAATGGTCCTGCCCACCCTGGCGAGGGCTGGCTTTGTTCTAGTTTAGGTGGCAAAAATAACAGATGGGCAAAGCAGCACAACAGCAGGGCCATGTGGGACATGTCTGGCCTTGAAAATTTAATGAACTCTCCTCTCTAGCATTAAAGGTAACATCAAATAATACTGCTTTCTGCTGCCTGACTTCTTAGGCTTACATGTTGTGCTAACTTTATCCTCCTTTTGTTTCCTGGCTGGTGCTAGAATGGATACACCCCTCTGCATATTGCTGCCAAGAAAAACCAGATGCAGATAGCTACCACTCTGCTGAACTATGGGGCTGAGACCAACATTCTGAGCAAGCAGGGAGTCACCCCACTTCATTTGGCCTCCCAGGAAGGTCACACTGACATGGCAACCCTGCTTTTGGAGAAAGGAGCCAACATCCACGTGGCAACAAAGGTAACTCACGACTGGAGGCAAAGTACTGTGGGTGGGAATATCCAGTAAGGTGCAAAGTGCAGTGCAGGAATGATGACACGTTGTCTGGAATTAATTTTTTAAAATATATTTTTGGGATTTTACAGGAAGGTTTTCAGTAGAAAACAAGTTTCTCAAGAAAACCCATTTCTTTAGATGTTCATAGCTCACTGGATTTATCCAGGGGTATATGTAAATCTTATTTATTTAAAGTGAAAAGTCTGCAGCTTTTGCTCTTAGAATTTAGACTAGAAGGCTCAGGTCTCTCCTTCCTTGTAATTTAAATGCATTCTGCTAAGAGAAACGAGGTGATTTTAATTTCTTACACAAAGTTGTTCAGTGCCTTGTTGACTTGGAAGCACAGTGTGCGTGATCACAGTGAGCTTTCAGCTAAAGGCTGCATCCTTTCCTGTGGCCTCTTTGAATGGGATCTATTTCTGGAGTTAATGTCTTCATTCTGACTCGTGCCTGCAGTTGTCAAGGCTCCCTTTTCTGTCTGAGGAGTGGGAGGTGTAGTGAATGTGCTTCCCTAATTTATTAATGGCCTCCTCAGCTTCCCAAATGACATTATTGTAGAAAATCTGAGCCGTGAGCATTGATGCCTGAAAGTTTTCCTCTCTGGTTTATGGTGATGTAATTGCTTTGTCAGCTGGAACAGGAGCAACACCAACTCTACTTTGTTTAAAAACACCACCCCATACTCGGAAGCTATAGTTGGGATCTGTTCATGTTTTAAAGATGAGAAAGTGGGAGAGTCTAGATTTCATTTCTCATGTAAAGTAGGATTTAATTCTTATTTCTGTCTGTTTGTTTATTTATTTTGTATATCCCACCTCCAGGCTGGACTGACATCCTTGCACCTTGCAGCTCAGGAGGATAAAGTGAATGTAGCTGAAATACTCACCAAACATGGTGCAAACCAGGATGCTCAGACAAAGGTAAATCACAGAGTGGCTGCTGTCTCCAGCATGCCAAAGGATGCCACCCTTGTCCAAGGAATGTTCCAGTGAGCTTGGAAGTTTTACTTCTTTGTTCTCTTCTTGTAGCTTGGTTATACACCTTTGATTGTGGCCTGTCACTATGGAAACATCAAAATGGTGAATTTTCTCCTCAAGCACGGAGCAAATGTCAATGCTAAAACAAAGGTAAAGAGTTATTCATTGCTTTGCTTTTGCTCTTTATTATGAACATGGTAACCCAGCACTCTGAGTACATGCTGTGGGTGCCTTTTCACTTGGAAACTATAAGGACAGGATGGGAGATGTCACCCTCTGGTGATCTGTGGCTGCAGTGGAATGTCTTATCTCTGCTCCATCTCATTGGTGGTGTCCAGGCCAGAAAATCACATAACTCTTTGCACATATGAAAAAATGACACAGAGAAGCCATTTCATTGGTGCTTTTTCTTTTTCTTATTACTTGCAAACTAACAAATGTGCAAGTTTGTTTCTGATATCATTTACACATGGCTTACACCAGTGTAATACCCGTGTGGTGCCAAACTAGGAAGTAACAATTCAGGCACTTTGAGGGTGATGCCAGGTTCTCTCCAATCTGCTGGGAGAAGAGTGGGAAAAATTACTGCTGTTCAAAGCGTGGGTAGTATGGCTCTGGGAGAGGAAGCAGCTGTGCTGAGGGAATGTGACTTACAGAAGGCAGACTTGAGGTTTTTTTGAGGGGAGTCTGGCTGCACTGGTGCTGACCAGTTATATTGAAATGGGCCTGACTTCAGCAGTTTCTCCTTGGATGAACTGGTGGGCACAGGAGCTGAATGTATTTTGTAGCAAGAGTTGTGTTATCTCCTGAGTATGCACAGAGAGATTCTGGTGACACACCAAGGGGTGTGTGGTATTCCAGATACCATCACATCACCCTTATCAGAAAGAGAAGGTTAACTCAGGAGCTGCAGGGCTTCAGCTTGGTTTAAGCTGGCCTCAGGCAGTAGCTGGCTACCAGCTTCAGACTGGATGTCTTGGGATTGACAGGAAGCAGCCCATTGATGGTGTGTTTAAGTTCCCATCCAATTCACTGGCTTATAATGTGCTGGTCCCTCTGCTCAGCTGCCCTGTCCCCAGCTGCTACCCATGGTCTGGAGTCATTTCTCAAAGCAGCATCACCATGGTCACAGCTCAGTGTGGTAAGAAACAGCCAAGTGAATAAATAAAGATTCTGTCCCGTCCCTCATGGGATCACCTAAAATCAATGGGCAAAACTCAGGGATTCCAAAAGGAAAGGCAACACTTCTAGAAAAACAGCTGATGAGAATTAATAAAACAGACACGAGAAGGATCCAAACTGTAGCTGCCAAGACATTCAGCTGAGGTATTTGGAGGCTAACTCCAGGGAGAAGGCTGTGTCTTTAGCATTAGGTCTCTCTCTCTCTGTTTAAGGGGCCACTGGGACAGATTCTGATTCCATTTACCCAGGTATTTCACTTATTAGAATTATTTCATTAAAGTCAGCAAGTTCGTATGAGGCAGCAGTTCTCCAAAATCTCACACCTAGGGACCAGTAAAAATACTGGCAATCTGTCAACTGGCACTGTGGACTCAGTTTAAGGAGTAAATCCATCCTGGCTGGGTTCAGGATAGGCATGTTAAAGAACAAGGAACCTCTATTGCAGCTTGGGGTTTAGTGGAGACAGCCTGCACAGAGCTTTGTGAAAAACAATAGACTGAGTTCTGGAACCTACAGTAAACCCACCTTAGCAGTCCATGCACTCTGTACAGTAACTATAAGGACTGTAACAGTTCAGAACTATCACTATTTGATTAGCAGTGTAAAGCATACTTGCATCTATTCGTTTGCAACAGGGATAATTCTCTGAGGGTGTCTTTCAGAGCCTGCCCCCCCAGGCTTTACGTAAGGGTTCAGTGAGATCAACTCAGTGTTTTCTTCCAGTTTCTTCTCTGCCTGCTTTCAAAGCCAATTGCAAATAATTTTGTAAATGAATTGCCTGACTGGACTTACACAATACCATCTCAGATGAGCCAGCTGCAGTGCACTTGGGTTGTGTGACATTAGAAGGAATCATTAGGGCAGATAAGTATGTGGAGTTAAGTGTGTTTGTTAATACAAACACTCTGGGCATGTTGTTAAGAGTAATTGCAGCTTGGTCCAGCCCTTTCAAGGCAAAGTAAAGTTAAATGGATAGACATTTTTGATAGGTATTATGTTGTTAGTCTTTTAAAGAGCAAGTAGGCTCTAATCGCTGCTGGTGAAAATTATGTATTTTTTTTAATTGGCTCAGATATTTTAAAGGCAAATCATGAGGCTTCTGTTAAAAACTAAGATGAGAAAGGAAGATGAATATTCTCTGCCTCACCTATGATTCTGTGCCCTTGGCTTGCCATGTTAACTTTGCTGTTCCTCATTGTTCCTCCCTCTGATTTAGGAAATGAGGGAGAAATATCTTTTCAGAGATTTCTTATATTGTGAGATAAAGATGATTTATGAATAAAAATATTATCTTCCTTTTTATTTTAACTAGTCTGGGGAAGGAGAATTATTATTACTGAAGGTTTATTATCTTTGGGTCGATCAGTGCCATAATTTATGTTTGAGCATGAGGAAGCAAAGTGAAGTGTCTGATCTAATTATTGTTTGTTTGTTTGTTTGCTTGTCTTGTCACCACCATGGACAACAGAATGGGTACACCCCTCTTCACCAAGCTGCTCAGCAAGGCCACACTCACATCATCAATGTTCTGCTCCAGCATGGGGCCAAGCCCAACGCCATCACCACTGTAAGTCTGCAACGTGCCAGTGGGAGCTTCTTTCCCTGGACAATTCTTTTCTTGCCTTTCTTAGGGCAAGCTGTTTTTTTGGTGAAAGTATTCCTCGTACAGCTGGTTGTCAGATGTGTAAATGTCACTTCCTCTGCTTTTCCTTATTCTCTTAAGGTAGTTCAGATCTGGTCTAACTGTGCACTAAGGTAAATTTGAGGTGGAGGAACAGATTTCTGAGCTGCAGGGTCAGGCTGGCCACAGCCTCTGCCTCAACAACTCTGTCTGTAAATTGATATCTCCATAAGGGATTTCCCATGAAAATTGAGGACAATTCAGAACCTGGGCTTTTTTGGAAATTGAGACCCGGATTTCTGTCCCTCTATCTGCTGGATCCATTTCAGGTTCTTACTGAGTTCACTGATGTTAATGCCTCCTCAGAGACCATCCACAACTTCTGGCACGGCTCCTTCTCCACAGTCAGCCAGGAATGCGACTGTCCTGTTTCACGTTGATGTTGTTATTAGTCACCTCTAACTGGGTAATCATTAAAATGCAGCCAGAGTGTCCAAAACTCCTGTTGCTCCCCAGAGTGGATCAGCTTTCTCTGTGTATATAGTGTGCATGATTAAATCAGCACTGGCGCCTTGTTTGGTCCTGGGACCGTCACACTGAATAATGTTGTGTGAAGTTATCCAAAATACCAGTTTGTGCACCAGATCATTGAGTAAAAGACCGTTTGTAGTCACCTTCTGGGGCTGTAGATACTACTGGGCCTGTTCAACTGAATGTCCCTTGACTTGATTTCAGTTCTGTGCCCAAATGTAACCCAAACCCAAGCAGAGTCTTAAGTTTGTGTCTTTGCTGCACAGTTTGCCTCTTCCTCAGGTACTAGATCAGTCCTGCTCCAAACACAGCAACTCTGCCTTGAGATAAGACAGAATTTCAACTTGAGACATCTGGCTGGGGGATGTGGGAGTGGGGCTTTAATTCACTTTAATTTTTGCAAGTGACGGTAACAGTCAAATTATTTGTGCTGCAAAAATGCTCATCTGTTTTTTCTGTGCTGCTTTAGGGTTGCTGAGCTAGACAAATGCATAAGAATTTAAATTATAGGTGACTAAAGCCGTTACTGATGTAAAGAGAAGCCCTCAGGCTCATACCCTGCACGTGGTGCAGTGGGGTGACAAGAGAAATCATCTCAGTGCAAAGAGCAGTGACATTCCATGATTCCCCAGCATGTTGTCCCTTGGCTCAGTGCAAAACATCATGGAACAATTCTGTGTAGAGCTCTTTACAAAGAACCACGGATCCCTTCCTTCCCTCCCCGAGTTCAGTGACACAGGGACCATGGACTGCCAGTGTCCCAGGTGATGGAAAGGGAATAAATAGGCCTAAACACTTATGAGATTATAATTTTAACACCTACTTGACAAATGAAACGTGTATATTATGAGCATTCAAACTGCAAATAAATGTATCTAAATGGAAATTAATTCCTCACCCCCAAGCCTTTTGTGTTTGTTAAATCATCAGCTTTTGTGTACTTTTATTGGAGAGGCATTTTTGTTGTGTGAAGGAATAGAAGTGTGCGTGGACAACACAGCTGTAATCTTGTATTCCCCAGGGAAAGAATTGTACTTGATAAAGATTTAACAGTTTCAGCTGGGAGTGAAGCTGTAACATTTTAAAATACTCTTTATTTCTAGAAAAGTATTTCTGTTTATGCAAAATTAAACATGATCTTCTACAGGCAAGACACAGTGAGATTTGAGCACTGAAGGGTTAAACCATACAGTGCTTTAGTATTTGGGATATCTGGCAGATGTGTGTTGTGTTACCATGGCGACCGGGACTATAGTCTTAAAGAAGTTACAGAGTCAGATGTAACGGTAAGAAAGCAGTGATTTTCCTGGGCTGTGCCTTGTTTTGGATGGAAATGCTTGCTCATGCAGTGTGGAGAGTGATCTCATTGGTTCACATCTCAGTCCTCCCTCTCACGGCGCTCTCTCCCCCCCTCTCCTTTGCCTTCAGAATGGTAACACTGCCTTAGCCATCGCCCGGCGCCTGGGATACATCTCCGTGGTGGATACGCTGAAGGTTGTCACCGAGGAGATCACCACCACCACCACCGTGAGTTGCGGATGCGTTACAATGTCTCTCTTTACTCAGGGTGCTGTCTTTTCTCCTCATCCCTCAGGCTCTCCATGTATCTCTTTCCTTTCCCGTTTTGTTTTCTGGTTTCAGCCCCCCACCTTTCTGTTGGAGTTTTGCTACAGTGCTTTCATTGTATCTTTTAAGCCCGTGGAAGTGTGTGCAACACCACAGGCTCTGCTGAGCTGGGGAACAAAATCTGTGTGCATATCCATGGAGAAACACAGTAAAACTTTTCTCTAGATCTGGGTCTGAGCTGCAAACCCAAACTTCCCAGAAGTTTGTGCGTTGTTGTTTAGATCCTGTCCTGCTTCTCTTTTCACCTCTCCTTTTCCACCTGGCCTTACACCTCCACACTTCTGGCACCTCCTGAGTCTCAGCCCATCCCGTTTGGACTGTAGCAGCCGTGGCCTGGTGCCAAGTCTAATGATGCTCCCGGGGATGGCTGTGAATCGCATCCATCATCTTCTTACTCAAGTCACTTCCCTTTCAAACAGATCCTGTTTTTCCAAGTAGGAAGGAATCCTTCCTTATGTGCTTATTCCTCTGCACTCTTGGAGTGTGTGTTTTGACATCAGGGTTTGTGAGCAGTGGGTGCTGAACGTCAGCAAGGTGGTACTGCAGCTTTAAGCCAGGAAAAGCCTGATGTATTTGGAGACCCTGGGAAGGGAAGGTTTCCTCTTATTGGGCTTTTACCTCCCATTTACACGTGTTTTAGCAGGTAGGAAGGGAGAACCTTAGAAAAAGTGCATAATTTAAGAAAGTAGATTTAATTTAAATATCAGTTACTGCATATATCTTGAAACACTGTTTTAAAGCCTTGCCTTTTTTTTTTTTTAAATGCAAGAAAGATTAGCAGTCTAGAAAACCCATCAGCTCGAGATGTCATTTAGGATCTCAGGGCTTTAAAAATCCATGGATTACTTAAAAGATGCCACTGCTCAGTCAGGGAGAGGATTTAAAGAAGGGAAGAAATACAAAATGTCTTGTAAGGTAACGGGAAAACAATTTTGATTTTGTTGCATGCTGACAGCAAGTCCCACTGATAACGAACCAGGGAAGATGGGATAAGGTTACAAATAGAGTGAGTCATAATTTATTAATGACCTGCAGAGATCAGGCTGAGTCAGGTTTGAACAAGAAATTCCAGAGTAATTCCAGAAGTCTCTAATAAAGACTGTATGTTTTGGTTGTTATTACTTCTCGTTCTTGTTTAATCATACAGCACATCACACATGTAACGTGCATAAACACATATGTATCTAATCAGAGATCTGGAGAAATAAAATCTGAGTAGAATTTATTGAGAAACTTCAGCTCTGATGTTTTTAAGGTTCAAAGGACACCTTTGCTGTTCTCTGTGCTGTGTCGTGGCACAGTTTTCATTTATTGTCTGATATAAGTTATAACTTCCCTTCTGTTGTACATTGTGTGGCACTGTGCAGCCTTGTACCTTGCCTTTTGTAAGTGTCAGATCTCTGTAAAAATAGGAATTACGCTATGAAAAGAAACCTGTGAGTTATTTAGTTTGGATAAATATTTCTTTAAGCTCTGAGGGTAATGGGTTTTTCTCCCAGATACCTGATGCCTGGGGTTCAGGACTGAATCAAATACTGAACCTTACTTCAGAATTGACCTTTAATGCTTGCACAAAAGAGAAATCTGAAATCTTGATCTGTGTCTGTGTACTTTAAAAGTCAGGTGGGAACCCTCAATAAACTCAGCAGATTCTCCAGCTATGAATTCATCTGAACCTTGTACCTTAGGGACATGTGGAATATTTGCTCTGGTGGTGGGGTTCACGGTGGGGAATGTTAATTAAGCATAATTTACAACAAGTCCTAAAAAAGAGGGAGAAATACCAGGCACTCCCTGCAGTAAAGTTCTCCAGATGGTGAGGCTGGTGTTTCCAAACCTGAACACAGTGCTTAGCACTGAAAAGAAGGTGCTGTCACCATAGCTACCTCATTCTGAGAGTTGTGCCTGAGCCCCGCGTGGAGGATGTCAGACAGCCTGATGCTTTATTGATATTCAAGTCACTGGTGTTTGAGATGAGGAAAAGATCTCCAGTGCCAAAGCCTTTCTTTGCTCTAACTTGGAACAAATTTTCCTCTTACTTGCATTAGTGGTGTTATTAGTGGAGCCACAGGAATAAAAAGCAATAGAGAGAATGAGGTACACTTTTTTTTTTTTTCACTGAAAGATTAGAGATGAGTAGGAAATCAGAATAAACTGGGTTTTCAGAGGTTTGCTGAGCAATTAAGTTTTGGGGCATTTATATAAACAGGCCAAATAAATATATGGGGAGCTTGGAGGTTGTTTATAGCTGCTGCTCAGTTAGTCATTGCTGAAAGTACACATGGGTTTTATATCTGAATTATTCTATGCCACCAGATGAAAGTCTGGCCTTAGAATGAAAGCCTCAAATACACCTTAAAATCCATAGCAGAATTCTCAGTGGTACTACACAGTAGGGAGTTTGAGAAATACTCATTGAGCAATTTTCCAAGTGGACCATTCATGGGGCTAGAAATGGATTTTTAATTTTGAGAGTATTTGATGTGCATATCAATTAAAAAATTTCTAGTATTACATTGTAAGTTTCTTTAAAAACGTCAATTCCCAGAAGAAGTTGTTGGGATTATTAGAATGAATGATTAAGTAGAATTAATGATTCTTGCTGAGTTCGGTGTTCCAAAGAGAGCATTGCAAGTTTTTTGTTCTTGTGAAATATGCACATTCACACACACACACACGCTTGAGTCTCCTTTCCAAACGTTGTTTCAATTGTTAAATTATGTAGTAATTTTTTTTTTGACCAATAGGAAAGTCAGGAAGTAAATAAAGTATCCTTGCTTGTCTGTAAATAAATTATAATAATGTCTGAGAGCCTTAGTTAGAGGCCAGATTGTTACTATATATATAGGGGCCTGTAAAAACCTAAGTTATGAATAAATTGATGTAATGGTAAATAGACCTTAGTTACCAGGGTGATAGAAAAAGATGCAGTGATACTCCATACCTGTAGCTCTTGGTTTAGCAGAGTTTATTGTCCAACTTATTTGTTAACTGTGTTGTTGAAGGGACAAGGTCGGTGTCACCTGAGTGACAGTATCCTCCCCATCTGTCATTGCTGGCCTTGTCACCCCAGTGCTGCCTGACATTTCCATCCAAGGAAAGCCATGGGAATACAGGGGGAAAAGTCAGGCATATTGGTGGAGACATTCAGTGAATATAAACTAATTTTCGTCACAGAACATGTGTTCTGCTGCAACAGAAATAATTAGTTGTCTTTACTCATGGGCAGGAGTGAATTTAAGAGGCCTAATTGGGATTGCCAGTGGAGGCAAAGGGCATTGTTCTCTCCCTGTTCCTCAGGAGAGGGAACTGAAAAACTGCTGTCACAGTTAAATAGATTTCAGAAATGTAAAGCAGACTTTTAAAACAAATTTGCAAAGTAATTACATGGTTGGCAACTTAGTTATTTATGAAAGTGCAATATGTTACAGTAATCAAGAGTGCTGTCTTGGTGGGTTTGTTAGAAATAGAGACTATGCAACAGAATCAGGAAATAACTAGTAAGTTTTGTGCCGTAAAAGCTGCTATTGACTTCACTGCTTGATATCAGTGGGCATTTTCCCAGGAGAATATTGCATAGGGGGCTGAGGGTTTGGCTGACTTTAATTATCCCTCACATTATACACTCTTTCGCTCCTTTGGCATGTAACGTTAATTAATGCAGGATAGACGGGATCCACAGCAGTGAATGAGGCACTGCCTCAGTGGGAGTTTGACAAGAAGCACACGTGGCCTCCTGACACTCCTCCCCCTCCAGAGGGGCACATCTGCTCCTACACATCCCAAAGGCCTGCCCTCCACAGCTCCCCAGTTCAGCTGACAGGCTGCACATCTGGGTGGAGCCAGGGACATGGTTATTTTTTGGTTGTGACTAATGCAGTTCTGATCACTGCTCTTTTTGTAGCCCTTGGCATTTTGTCTCCTGTATTGTAACACGCTGCAGAGTTCCCTGCAGGCAATTTCTTCACACCTCACACTTCCTACAATTCCTCTCATTACTCTCTGCATCTCCTTCTCCAGGCTGTATCTTGATGCTAAAAGCATGTCCCCATTCTTGATTCAGCACCCCTGAACATCTTCTGTTCCCTCCCAGAAGTCATTTATGAAGATAAAATCATGTAAAAGAACATTGCAGTGCTCTCCTGCTCTGTGCTCTCCTGTTTAACCAGTGTCCTCCCGCTATTCCTTGGTCCATCCTTGTCTTGTACCACAGTTTAAGCTTTTAGGTGCACACAATATATCAGAATCTTCTAATAACTGGTTTTTTTCCCCCCTCTGATCTGTATATCCTTTGGGGAATATACATGATTTATGAAAAGGACATCATTAATATGCAGTGTAGGCACTTTTTTGGAGGGGGAGGGGAGAAACGTTTCAAGTGATCTGTGTAAATCCTTCACATCTTTTCTTAGTTTAGGAATTTCACATCATTCATAACTTCATTTCCAAATGCTTTACGATTTAATAATTTCCATATGCCACATACAACTTTCTGAAGGTCTTCTGTAGACATTACCTAATTCACTTTAAAATCATCTTGGAAACATTGAGCTGAATTGTTCTGCATGCACCATTTATAAGTAAATTTTATTCCTCTGACCAGCTCATTATTGTTTTTATACTTTCCTGCCAGAAGAAATGTTACCTTACACACCACTGAGAATTGATGCTTCTGGAGTAAAGATGAAAAGCAAAGTTAGGGGAAGGGGAAACCCATTAAATGCCTCAGCACATCCCACTGCTGTCACTGTTGAAAATACCCTGCTCTAAACTTTGCTGCTCTGTTTGGTGTTTAACCTGAGGACTGATGGTTCTGTCTTTGCAGACTGTAACAGAGAAGCACAAGCTAAATGTACCTGAGACAATGACTGAGGTCCTGGATGTGTCAGATGAAGAAGGTGAGAAACTTTGCTAAGTTCCTTATCACTGGTGTAGCCTGGGGTACAGGCTCAAGAAGCAGCCTGGGTGCTCTGACATCTTCACTTCTCAGTGCTTGAAAGGAAGCCCTGTGTAATGGCCCTTTTTTAATGATGTAATCATTATGGCAGTTGGATAAAGATGCCAAAATTTGACCTAAAGAAAAATCCTAAACTCCTGCATCTTGTTCAGAAAGAACTTATCTGAGCTAAATCAACGAATGAGAACATTTCCCAACTCCAGATTTTAAAATTTCGATGTAGAGCTTTTCCAGAGCTGACTTTGACCGTCCCATAAAGAGGAATCTGAGCAAGAATTTTTTTGGCTCCATGCCACCTGTACCAGATACACATATCTAGGAATTCTGTCTGATTGGAAACATTTGTGTAAGAAGATGCATAAGGTGGAAGGTGAGGAGACACTCCCCTCGAGGGAGCTTTTGGCACACAGAACCCAGGGATACGTAAGGCATGACATAAAGTAACAACAGGCTCAGAAAGTTTGGCTCTTTGGTTTCAGAGTCCATTGCATGTACAGACAGGAGACATGTGTTGTAGTGCTTTAGCTACATCCCAAGAAAATTATGGGAACTTCTGGAAGGATTGGTAGAGTATGGCAGTTTTATACAGCACAGAATTACAGCAATGGCTTAAACCCATCCCTTCCTAAATGTTCACAGGTGACTTCATAGAAATTTCAATCACAAGAGCATCTCACAAATGTAAATGTTTGTGAGAATTTTCTGTGTTCTTTTTTACCCTTGGCAGTGTTAATTAATATTGCAGTATCTTACACATGCCATTTTATGGTTATTATTTAACACACATAATTTACAGAGAGTGACTGATTACCAAAAGTCCTGGGCATTTGGTGACACAGGTTACAGGGTTGAGTTTTTTCTTTTCCAAAGAACACAAATGCATTTGTGGTTCTAAATGGTGCAGGAAGTTAATGGCACTCATTAATGCCAATACAACTGTTTGTATTGCTTTTAAAAATGGGATCTATGCTGATAAATGAGTTACACTATTGAGAAAACATGAGATTAGGCTCCAGATGCAACTTTTTGTTTTAAAATGTGAAAGCAAACAAATGTGATTCAAAATCATTTATTTTCTGCTGCATCATGACCAGTGAAATTATTTTACTCAGGAATGTTTTTGCTACTTTATGTCTGATTGAGAAACAATTCAACTACTTGTGTAATTATGTGATAAAGGCCTTTAAATTGCTTTTAACCTTATGTTCACCTTGTTGAATTTACTCCCAGTCTTTTGACCTACCATTGAACTATCTTTAAATCCACGAAGCCTGGTATGTCCTTCTGCTTCTACAGGATTAATCCAGGGTGTTCCTTTTTCTCAAACCAATTTGTATGTTGTACAGCCTTTAAACACTCTGATGATGAACCCTTCAGTGATGGGGAAGCATTTAATGGCACAAGTGCTGTTAGCAGAAGTTCGTGGAGTAAGACCTACAAACTTTCTCTTTGTGTTTAACCCGGACTGTTTGGTTTATTTTTTGTGTTGAAACAAGATAAATCTGCATAATCTGGGTGCCTAACACTGCTCCTCTCCATTACTTTTGAAGTGTGGCTGAGTGTGTTTCCTGAAAGGTGGGAGGAAGAAAGGAAGCCAGAAAATCTCAGATTTATTACCTCTATCTTGAATATGTCGGCAGAACTTAAAGGGGCCATCCAGCATGACTAATGCTCTCCAGTGCTTTGAATTAACATTCCCTGCAAACAGTCCTAACATGGATGCTACCTGTGACAGGAACTTAAAATAGCTGGGGACAGGAAGACTGTAAAACGTTTTTAATAGAGGGGTTGAACTTTTCAGCTTTGGTGCAGCTTTGTAAGAGGCCAGCAACAAGATTTCTGTATCACTGTGTTCTTCAAAGTGACACAGTATGTTCTGAAATAAGTTGATGTGACACCATAAACCTGCCAGCTGTAGTTACATAATTATCAGGTTGAACAGAAGAGTACTTGAGCAAGGAAGAATTTTAGGTCCCATTGTGGAGCGTGGTCGCCACTGACGTGATGAGTGTTTTGTGTTTTGCCTGGGAAAGTTACACTGCACAATTGCATGATGTTATGTTGTGGGTGTAGGGTTCCTGGTCCTGAAACAAACTGAAGTGTAACATCCAGCACTAGCAGAATAAAATAAAGGACCAAATAATCTGTCAAGTAGCTCAGCCTGTATGGAAGGTCCTGCTCTGTGTAGCCTATTTTAAAGTATTTGGAATGAACTGAAAGTCCCACTAATTCTTCCTCATTTTTCATGCAGGATTTTTTGTGTTTATCCACTGTATTACTATTCAGATTTCTTTGCCTTTTACAGTACCTGAAAAAAAAATATTTCTTTTGAATAGATATAAGAATAGGATTATATTTTTTATTTTTATTTAAAATGATATTTGATCCCCCATTGATAGGGATTGCACTTCATATTCCCATAGGCAGAANTAACCCGGACTGTTTGGTTTATTTTTTGTGTTGAAACAAGATAAATCTGCATAATCTGGGTGCCTAACACTGCTCCTCTCCATTACTTTTGAAGTGTGGCTGAGTGTGTTTCCTGAAAGGTGGGAGGAAGAAAGGAAGCCAGAAAATCTCAGATTTATTACCTCTATCTTGAATATGTCGGCAGAACTTAAAGGGGCCATCCAGCATGACTAATGCTCTCCAGTGCTTTGAATTAACATTCCCTGCAAACAGTCCTAACATGGATGCTACCTGTGACAGGAACTTAAAATAGCTGGGGACAGGAAGACTGTAAAACGTTTTTAATAGAGGGGTTGAACTTTTCAGCTTTGGTGCAGCTTTGTAAGAGGCCAGCAACAAGATTTCTGTATCACTGTGTTCTTCAAAGTGACACAGTATGTTCTGAAATAAGTTGATGTGACACCATAAACCTGCCAGCTGTAGTTACATAATTATCAGGTTGAACAGAAGAGTACTTGAGCAAGGAAGAATTTTAGGTCCCATTGTGGAGCGTGGTCGCCACTGACGTGATGAGTGTTTTGTGTTTTGCCTGGGAAAGTTACACTGCACAATTGCATGATGTTATGTTGTGGGTGTAGGGTTCCTGGTCCTGAAACAAACTGAAGTGTAACATCCAGCACTAGCAGAATAAAATAAAGGACCAAATAATCTGTCAAGTAGCTCAGCTTGTATGGAAGGTCCTGCTCTCTATTTTAAAGTATTTGGAATGAACTGAAAGTCCCACTAATTCTTCCTCATTTTTCATGCAGGATTTTTGTGTTTATCCACTGTATTACTATTCAGATTTCTTTGCCTTTTACAGTACCTGAAAAAAAAATATTTCTTTTGAATAGATATAAGAATAGGATTATATTTTTTATTTTTATTTAAAATGATATTTGATCCCCCATTGATAGGGATTGCACTTCATATTCCCATAGGCAGAACTGTTAAGTGATGTGGTTTGTGAAACATACAGCCATGCCAGAAGAAATGCTTGTGTGGATAGAATTGCACTAAAAAGCCTGTACATTTTTGTCGTTGTATCTGCTTTGGCTGTGAGTATTGCTGCAAAGTTGAGTTCCCTTGAAGCTGTTGCCACAAAAGGAGTATTTTGCACCCGAGGGATCCTTAGAGTAGTAGAGGGCAATTACTGCAAAGCATCTTGTGAAATATATGTTAGTGGTGTCTACAGAATTAGTGAAGTTAAGCACAAGCAGGTGTTTTTTGTTAGGGATGAGTCAGATGTAGACACAGGAAAATCTAGAAAGGGCAGGAACCTGTTTTTTCTATTCTCCCATGTATTAATGT
>VYZS01074912.1:0-24923 GCA_013400695.1 Neodrepanis coruscans
AAAAGAGGGAGTTCCATGATAAGAACTAATCTCAAAAACCTTAGGAATGCAAACTATTTTCTCAGTTGTAAAAACAAGAAAGAATTTCACAAACACAAGTTAAAACAACTACTGGTAACTTCATGCTTCTCCTACACTGCCAGCTTCTCCTGGGCTAAGGCCCTACCCTCTGTCCTTCACAGAGATATTCTTTAAAACAAGCCAAAAATTCAAGGGATGGAGTCCCAAGACAGACATCACTTTTATGCATCGTTACAAATTAAGGCCCTTCCATGAAAGTTTTCTAAATTCAAAAACCAGTGCTAGGCTCTCTTTACAATAGCTTCAGATTTTTCAAGGGAAAGTCAGAAAATCACATTTTATTTTGCAGATAGCTTCCAGGAAGAAGCTCATTCTGTAAGACAGCTCATTCTGGCTGGTTAGACCACCTAAAACTTGTACAAGTCCTGGCTTTTTATTCTTTAAGCTATAGCGTAGTTTTCTGAAACTTCTAGAGACAACTCTTAACTATGTTATATCCTACATACTTTAGTATGTTAACATGAAGCGTTGATTATCAGATCCATTATGATGCCTGCTACGAAATCAACTTTTTTCCATACTTCCTCTTTTGCAACGGACTAGCATTTGCAGCTATAGATGTACAAGAATTCTATGGTGTTGGTACACTATTGCTTTGATAATATTTTCTTTGAACAAGCCACCAAGCTGCAGAAGACCTAGTTACCTCCAGAAACTGGTCTATAAGCTTCTCACAGCCAGCCACAACTACCATGCTGTTACAGAAATCAAAAACATTTATATTAACTATGCAAACTACAAAATATTCTTTGCCCATTAGAACACAAACTGGAAATCATTGATCATCATAATCATATTAATTAATTACAGACACCTATGCTCTCTATCTCTTAAATGAGGCCTAACGATTTCTGTTCTCTGTCAGTCCAGACCACAGCAGAACATGCCTCAATAAATTAAAACATCAAACTTTAACATGTTAAAGACAAAGTCCAAGATATACTTTCCGTGAAACCTGAATATATTTAAACAAATAAATCTTTCCATTCCACCTGCCTTAATATGTAATTAAAATCTGTGTCATTCACAGTACAATATAGAAACTAAACTACTATAATGGGTCAAATAAGCAGCTTGATATCCTGTTTCTAATGACAACATACTATGTAAGAAAACATATGAAATACCACAGTAGACACTTACAGCATGATCTGTCCTAAGTGAAACTTCTTAATCCCTGTCAGAGAGGGTTGATTTATACCATAGAGCAGCACAGTTAACATCCCTCCAGTTGTACCTGTGACCATTCCTCCCATCTCTACAACAGTTCACTTACTTTGTTGCTCCTACCAGGCTCTCGGTTTATATGATCACCTTCGGCAGTATACACCAAAAATGGTGATTTAGGGGTACTATACACATTGTCTTTCAAACTGTTCCCTGTAACAAGTAATTGTATCAAAGGGTAGTGGCCAAGCATTATTTTGCATGTATCTTCTCTGACCCCCTTGCTAATAACAAATATGCTAATATTTTCAGTTCAACTTCATATGTATATTTTTCAATCTCTCTTCTTTGATAGGGGTTCACAAACTTATTATTCCAGGCGAATAATAACATCCTTTGTGTCATTAATGCAACATTGCCAAACAACTGTGGCATTTTTCTTCCGCTCAACGCTAAGCTTTAAGAAGAAGCACAAGTTCAAATAAAACACTGTTGGAAATCTTCCTCCCCACCTTAATAAATATAGTTAATTTGCAATCCAGTAACATAAACAACTAATTTGATTATTCCTTCTAACGTGCATATTCTTGAATTTATCAACATAATTTGCTTTCTTGGACTCCCTTTATAATTTCTCAGTCTTCTTCAACGTTGCCTAATCCAAATACTTTTGCATCATTAGCAAGTTTTGGCACACCATCATTCATCTAGTTTATTAGATCAGCAATATACATGCTCACCACCCTTTTTTCAGAGTTGTTCTACATCACATGGTAATTTAAGGTTTACATTGTTACTGACAAAAAGAAAAAAAACACAACATTCTTAGTCATAAGACAGCTACACTGATTGAAAACTAGAAAGGAGAGTTTCACTTTCCAAACGACCTGCTTGGTGTTGACCAAAGCTCAGTACCTAGACTCTTCACATGAGCAGAAAGTAAGACTGTAACAACAGCTACAGGACATCAGAGGGGTCAGTGATCTCTTCTTCCCAGGCCATCACCCATCCAACATGTCATACACTAAACATTCTCCAGGAAAATCCTTCAGTCAGAAAACCTTCTTAATATTAGCTAAATTTATGCTTAATTAGGGCTAAGTTTATAGTTCCTTAGAAGGTGCTCACATATAGCTGGCTGTTTGATGCACAACTACTTATTAGGCCAACCATGTTAGAGTGGAAAATATGTTTTAAAACAAACATGGTTGCTTTTTTTACATACCTTGTGCTGCACCATAGTTTTGTGTCCTTGATTCCTTTCACATTCCAGAGTTCTCCTTATTCCCTCCTATAGCCCAGAGAAAAGGTGTGGAGTCATGGACTGCAGTTCCTGTTCCTGAGGCTATCTCCACATGTCTGAGGAACCCTATTCCTTCAGAGCATGTGATATGTCTCCTTATAGATCACCTCCTGAGCTTCAGGGGCACAGCACACCAAAAGGCTTTAAGCAGAAGATGGGCACTCCATAGGACAGGCTACACTTGCTCTGGACATGGAATCCAGAGCAAGTGTACTGTGAACCCAGTACAAGCAGAGGAAGCTAATCATGCCTACTGTTTTGAGGACCCCTGCCTCAGGCAGAGGAGGATAGGGGTTAACCAGCAGGACCAAAATCATACTTTTATCACAAGCATGGATTTCAGATCAGGTCTGCCTCAGTTCCCTCAGGAACTAATCTTTAGTTATTACATTTTAATGCACATATTTTAACAATTTAGTGATGGAGGTAGCACCTTTCACATAGCCTCTGAACTGAAAACCAGGAGATTTTGAAAATTCAACCAGACTTTTTCACCTAAAACTTCAGATAATCTTAAGCACAGGCACCCTCCTTTCTTACAGGAGGAACATCTACATGGTAATGGTTCGTTTTCAAAGATTAGGATCTATTCCAATGGAACTCCACAAATTATAATAGGCCAAGGCATGCTGTACTTTGCAGTGGACTTAGACATAAAAACTAGCTTTATGGCATCTGCTCAGCATAAAAATTAAGCCTTTATTGAAATCTTCTTGTAATTGAGCTAGATACACATGCACAAATATATTGCATGCTAAGTATTATGGCCTGGCTCCTGCAAAGACTTGTATACATGTTTATTATTATGTATATAAAAGAAATTCCGTGGTTTCAAAAGCACTATTCATGAACATGAATTTAAGCACGTGGGTGGGGCTTTGCAGGACTAGGACCTATAGGCTACTGAGCAGCACTGCCTGCTGGAAACTTTTTACTTATTGTACAGTACCAGAAGTTTATGAACCTCCCTCAGCTAACAAACAATTGCAACAGAGAAGGACTTTCTTCCAGCTTAGGAGCTGGAGTTCAATCACACTTTTCACACTGTATCTATCTGTGCTGAATTTAAATCCAGAGTAAAATTAACCACTTAAGTAATGTTTAATCAAACACAGCCTCATTGGATATGAAGAGAAATAGAATGAAGTGCAGCACTTCAGCTGCAGCAATACCAAGCAATTACAGAAAAAGGAAGCCATAGAGTTACCAGAACTAGGTATATAACTAAATATATAAATATAAAGAATACTTTTTCTATTATTGGAGGAGCCACTGGTGGACACAACAATTTGCTAAGTGCACAACAGTAGATGTATTTCATAGAAGGCTATTACATACCTAAGTTACAATAACTGACTCATGGCCTTCTGCTGGACAAGAATGACCAGGAGAAAAATCTAGTACTAATGTTGGTTGCTAGTTGATCCTTATGACAATACTGCACCAAAGCTACTTCTGCTACTCTTACAGAAATATTTAAAAGGCATGTGTAAAACTGTAAGTACAATAAACACATGAAAGCTCAGTTTGCTTAGGACATAGATCAATCCAGCAGCCCTCGCTCTGGCCTTGATCTGCACCGCTAGATTCTCTGAGGATGCACCCAGACAGTCAAACTTCCAAGCTTCTCACACATAAACCCAGTGGCAGAATTGATGGCTGCAAGCTCTGCCACAGACGTTAGGGACTACCTTTTAGCAATGCATCAAAACGTAAGTTTGCAAAGCTCCCAACTTTTCTACCGTGACCCATGAGATACATACAAGTGCCCTCTGCCTGTAAGCAACTCTGGCACATCTTTCTAAAGACACCAGAAAGAGTTCAAGTACTGCCAATAACAGAACAGGGCCTAAAGGTTATTTGCATCACTCTAATATCAATAGATGCTCTATTTTACACTGTGTAACAAGTACTAGATGTCAACTACAAACCTCCCCAGAGGGCAAGACCTAAAGCCATTTAATTTGTATTTTGTCACTCATATATGATAGGACATTCTTAGCTGGATGACCAGCTAAGACTGCCTCCCTTCACATTTCTCCCCAAAAAGACCTGACTACCTCCTCTCATAATATGGAGGTTGGCAGGTGGTAACTTGTGATTTGGGGGGAGCCATTTTATATGTATATTTTTCCAGACTCTGAAGAACTGCAGCATGAAACAGTGCTTTCAGAATAACCAAACCCTATAGCAATTTATCTGCATAAAGTTTAAAGAAAAAAGAAGTGGCTTCTCGTAAAAGCATTTCTTTCAGCTATGGTTTCAGGCCAAATGCCAAAAACCCCAGAAAACTTTTTGGGCGATAATACATTGAATCTGAGACTTTTACCGGTCACTGTTTCTTCCCACCTTGTTAAAGTTACAAACAGCCAAAGAGTTGCTCATAATGGAAACATGTGATTATTTTATGCAAATCAGAGATACAACGTTTTCTATAGGAAAGCTCCAGCACACATTATATCCACATACCACACACACATTATGTAACGCTTGTCCCAAATACTCCCCAATAAAGTGAGCTGGTTTGAGGTATTAACAACTGATCGACTTTGCCACATCAGAAATGAGAGCAGATGTCACCCTTCCCTGCCTCGCCGCGATCTTTTCTGCAGAACTCGGCAGAGTTACATACTTTCTCAAGACAAACGGCCAGTTTAGGCTTGACTGTAACTAACAAAGAGCAAGGTAAACCCCCGGGCGGGGGGAAGGCAAACACGGGCATGCCGCGATGTAAATATGGGCAGCCCAGCGTGGAGCCCTGCCCGTTCCTCGCTATTTACAAATACCTCTTGAGTATACAAACGCCGCGTTATCTGAGTGTCTAACAGCGTAAATTCACAGGCTGGACGGACCGTCCGAGGCTCGTTTACCGCAGGTCACCGGCCGGTATTTGTAACCCAAGCTTAGCTATTTTCGTAGTTTGCAGACAGCAGAGCATACTCGGCAGAGCTGCAATAGCTCCCTGCAGCGCAAAACGAGCCCCACGCAAGCGCTGCCGACCGCACACGCCGAGCACAAGGCACAGCTCGGCTCGTTTCAAAGTCGGCGCAGCGACGCGCCCGAGCGGTAGCGAACTCGGCGGCGGCGGCTCCTTACCTGCTGGGCGGCCGCCCGGGCAGCGCGGCGGCTCCGGCTTTGTGCGCTCCCGCGGGAGGCGGCTGTCCCGGCCCAGAAGGCAGCGGCGGACGCTGGGGAGGGAGACCGGCTCCCGCCGCCCCGGCCCGGCNTGGGGCCGGGGCGGCGCGGGGAGTCACGGCCCAGGAATGCCAGGAATGTGGGGCGGCCGCTGCGGCCGCGGGGCCCGGAGACGTCGGGGACGCGACTTGGGATTTCTTTTCTCTTTCTCCTTCTTTTTTTTTTTTTTCCTTTTTCTTTTTTTTTTTTTAACTTTTCCCCCCTCCCCAAGGAAGGAGGAGGAGGGCTGAAACCCACCCCGCGGAGGAGGGAAAAGGAGGGAGGAAGAGGAGGGCGCAGGCTCTTGCCAATCCGGGAGGGTGCGGACGGCAGCTCTCCCGAGGAGGGCAGAGTTGCCAGGTGCGGGGCACCGTCCCCTCCCGCCTCCCCGCCGTGGGGAGCTGGCCCCTTCCCGGCCCCTTGCCCGTCTTCGCTCCGGGATTCGCTGTGGGGCTCTGCGCACGTGTCGGCCCGGCCCGCGGGGGAGGCGGGAGCTCTCCGGGACGGACTCGTGGTAGGAAGGGGCACGCAAGGAGCTCCGCACGCGTGGGCCTGGAAGTTCCTGAGATCCTGCTTTCAGCTCTCCTCTACGAAGGCGCGGTGGCGCTCTGCTTCCCTGTGGCCCCTCTTCTGCCCTTCCATAAGTCCCTGTGCACCTCCTGCAGCCTTGCGTGACAGCATCGTTTCTCTCCATCCCTTCCTATCTTTGCTTCTGCTCTTCCCATCTCAGCCCTTTCGGTCTCCTTACTGTGTGACCTTCACTTCTAGATGAGTGGTTATCCCTGCTCTTCCAGCTGCGCGGAAGGCAAAGCACTCATGATTGAAAAACACCCACGGGTGCCACTGTCATGCCTGTGCTTTGCTGCAGAGCAGGAGAAAACCTGAAGTTGGCTCGAGACGTTGCAGTTGGTATCTGCATGAAATGCCCAGAACACTTGATGCTTGGCTGATGTGAGGAAGCCCGTGTGATGCCTGCTGTAAAAGAGAGGAGGAGCAGGGAATACACCACGTAGTGTCAGGAAGGTTGTGGCTACCAGTAGGTGTTGAGCATAACACATCAAATCAAGTAGATTTAAGAACAATGCAAGTATTATGTGTAGATGCTCTTGTGCATCATACCTGATGGGCAATTTGCAAATTATTTTTGGCTTAAACTACATTTATTTAAAACTATCTACATTCCAAAAATAATCCACATTCCAGAAAGTGTACAGTCTGGTACCAGTGGGCATCTACAGAAATGTCAAAGGGATGTATCCCTCTAAAACAACTGTGACACCAGAACTTAAGGACACTTACAAACAATGAAAATTATTAAAAATAGTGATAAATGAGAATTGATATTATTTTTGAGTTACTGTTTGTTACTTGTACACCTTACTGAAAGAGTAAGTGAGCAGATTCATTGGAGTTAGGATTACTCATTAATGGTAAGAGGTTCAGGAGCCAAGAGAAGGAGAAATAGCACAGATTCTTGATTTTGATAGATAAGTAATTGTGTTTAAATACTGTACATGGAATCAGGCCTATGCCTTACCTCTGGCATAATATTATAATTACATTTTGCAAGCAGTCCTTTTCATCTAAGACTCTCAAACATTTTACGAACACCACACCTTAAAGAAGTTAGTAATTATCCCCATTTTACATATAGCTACAATGAGGCACTAAGAAGTGACACCATTGAAGATTGAAACTTGAATTGTACTTGACCATGTGTAGATAGAGAACTTCAAGTAACAATCTGGAAGAACTATCAGTACTCAAAATGAGATGATAAGATGGATCATAGAGCCACTGTGCTCTGAATTGATAAAGAAAATGGATTTCCTGCACTGCGTAGAAAGTTGCAAGAGAGGGTAACTCACATCAAAAGTAGGATTTAACATATTTGGTACCATGTTGGGCCAGGTGTAAGGATGTTGTTTTTAAGACAAAAAATCCTGACGTTTGCATCTGTGCCTCAAGGCGGTGTGCTGGCTACCTAAAGTTTTTAGTCAGATTCCTGGTTTGGAGCTGATCACTTTCACTCTCTTAGATCTCTCCCTGTTGGAATTCAACTTATTTAGGAACCTAAACTGCAAAAGGAAACAATGTGGCAAGAAACATATACATGCTGACAGATGGGAAAATTTGGAGTGGAGATTCTGTGTATTGGTTTCCTGCAGGATCATGTCCACTAAAAGAAATAAAACGAACTAGAATAAATAAAATCACACTGCTTATCAGCAAGAGCAAGGTCAGCTCAACGAATGCCGCAAAGTGAAATGCATTTCAAATTTACTCAACCAAGGGAAGCTCCCAAAACTGGCAATGGTGATGATCATTAGTTTTTATGAGATTCCTTAGTGCAATGAGGAATGTCTGTATTGGAATCTTAGAGATTGCAGCAGTATGTGCTTCAAAAAACCAAACTTCTCAGATAGTATAGCCAGTTCCTACAAAGAGGTTTCCATAAGCAAATCTGTTTTGTTGATGCTACTAAAGCTTTCTAAGACCATTGAAACCTGGAATCTTTACATACATCTTTGTTCCTCAAGAGCTGTCAGGAGTATATGAATTAGGATTAAAACTAACAGTATTTACCCACTACTTGGGGAGTGATTTAATGAAATATTAAAACTAGATTAGGTGTTACTCAAATTGTTTCAAAACTTGGATGTAAAAATGATAATCAAATTATTGATTTGGTCCCAAACCCCTTTGCTGGCTCAAAATAGTCCAGAAAACTTTGATGGTTAATTTTGCACTGGTCAAATGTAGGCTGGATTATGTATTGTCTTTCTATGCTGCCAGGAAATCATTTTACAGCAATTTTTTTTTGTTTTCTGAAAAAAATGACAGCTCTAAGTTATATCTATATTTATTGACTTGCTGCAGTGATTTATGGATGATATCTTAAAAATATTCCCTCTGCTCTGGTATAATTTGGTTTTTATACTGGCTCCTTCTACAGTAATACCAGGATTATTATATTAAGTGCTCTACAAAATAGAAACACCTAAAGTACAAATAGAAAATAAATTATTAACATAGGATTGTGCCTCAGTTACCTTGACTACCAGTCTTTGGTCTGATCTTGGGCATGTAGCAGCACATCCCTGTGTCTTAGTTTCTCGTTTGAAAATTGAGATAATGATAGTGATCTTAAAAAGCTGCTTTTTGATTTCCAGATGAAAGCAATGAATCAAAGAGAGACTTCCCCCCCCCCCAATGTGAATTTGACAGGCCTGAATGTTGTCTCAAACCCTTATGAAAATAAAGCCCAACACCATTCAGCTTGATCAAATGGTTAACTATCAGCAGAGGAAAACTGACTTTACCTATGTCAAAATGTAGGAGACATTTATTTTGAAGTGTCTTAGCACCTTGCTAAAACCTGTATTAAACGTATTTTGAATGTGCTTAAGACTCTTGTTATAACATGGAAAAGTCTCAGTCCTTGTTGGTTGGTGAAACCATGTCATAACCTGTTCCATATAAAACTGTCTTTAAAACTATGCTTAAGCAACAGCTGGTGGTTTCTCCTGTGAACAGTAGATGATGTTTAATTAGCCTTACAGTCATCTACATTACAATCAAATCAAAGAATGCAGTTGCAACACATTCTCGATTTGTATTGTAAATGTGACCCTAACTGTGTTCCTAAAATCTCTGTCATGTGCTACAGCTGGGTACACTGATCTGATTGTAATGTAAGCAGAAACTTAGTGCACTTGGAGAAATTCCCATTCCTAAAATCATATTAGTTCTTTATAAATTGGTATTTTTGATGTTTGAAGCTTATCACAAGAGGGGGGGGGGGGGGGGAAGGTTTACTTCTCTAGTATTCTGTGCTCTCATTAATTATTCCATTTAATAGTTCTTCTCAGAATCATCTCTTAGAAAAGGAATTTGGATTACACAATTTTGGAAAACAAACCTGTTGCCACGAAGCATGAGCTAACATGTACTAGTACTCTACACCTTATCACAAGTAAGCCAGCAGCCAGTTTCGTAGTCCAGAAAAAGTCTTGGTTGATTATCTGTGCAAATAAACTGCACTGTGTTGAATATTCTAGTTTGATTAGAGTTGTATTCTGCCTGAGGACTTATTTAGTACCTGTGTCTCTTTTCCGCTCTCCATTAAAAGTTGTAAAATGAAAAGCTTTTTAGCATTTGTGAATAAACTAATGAACATTTGATTCCATGTTTGCAAATACTCTGAATGCATTTTGGATGAGGAATAGAGCTTACTATGCAACTCTTAACTGCTGTCCAAGATAGTGTAGTCCAATAACATTTTTACAGTTTTCATGGGTTACAAATTTGGATACTTTTGAATGTGCCATTTAGCATGGTATTAGCTCTTCAGATTTCTGGAAACAGTTGTCTCTTAACACCACCACCACCACCACAAAAATCACTAGGTTTTAGCAGAAGTTAAGTTTTCAGCATGCCTTGAAGTCTGTATACACCACTGGTTTGTAGGTGCTTTAGTGGCTGCCAATTTCTGGTAATGTTTTATGCATCTCAGCGTGGATTTACCTGTCTTACTGTAGGCACCCAGTTGAAAATATGTTGTTATCACTTAGAGATAAATGGTTTCTTGAGAAAGCAGAGAGCTAATGTCATAGTCTAAAATGTGGTTTTGACACTGTCACAAATCTGTGTAACCTGAATTGAGCAATTAATGTTTGCTTATCTCTGTGAAATGAGTCTAAGACCATGCTTGGATATGAAACTCTGAATTACAAGGTTTTCTGAAATTAACAGTGAAGTGCACTGTGAAAGAATAAAATCTCAGGTAGCTGTACTTACCTTTTTGGAATCTGTTTGTTGTTTCTAAAAGAGCTCTGATTCTCATTATCACTTTTGGGCAAAATTAATGGGAAACTTACTCTTAGTTAGGACAATTTTTGAATGCTGAGGGGTGTATATATGAATTTTATTTTCTATGCTGATTATCATTTACATGATACACTAGATACTCTGGAAAGACTGAAAATACATACAAGTATTTTCCTGGAAAGGATTAATACACAAATTATATAGGAAATACCAATAAAACTGTTGGCATTTAGACTTGGAAGAGGTACAGAAATCAAGCAATAGCAAAAGTCATTAAGATGCAGAATGCAGTTGTCTTCTCCTTCCATTCTTACTTAGTCTATTGGATCATCTCAGTCAGTGGTTCATAAACAGTGAGTGTTTGAGAATCGTTTCCCACTACAATTATTTGGGTGACTGAAAATTCACTGTAGAGCTTGCCTGTAAAAATGGCACAAGAAATGTTGAGGTGGTTGAGGTGTACTTTTATGGTGTACTTTTATCTTATCTAGGCAAACACTTCATAGAGAAACACTGCAAGATTTTGAGACAGCATTAAGATAGGTAGAGGCTAAGAAATGATTGGATTAGTTTGTCATGAATGGTGTAAGAGACGTGCTTAATCATTTCACCGACTGATAAAAGATTTGACCAAGTAGGTGAACACAATACAAAGCAAGTATAGAGTCTCAGATAACACCTACATAAAAAATTACACATACATACATACATATCACAAATAAATATGTGTATAAAAAAATAACAGTCGAATTTCCTCCCAATTAATGTTTTTAAATTAAATTTTTAATTGTGGACTAAAAGCCCCCATGAGAGTGGCAGGGCTGATATGACCTAAAGACTTAACCTTTTAACAGCAATAAGGATGAGTGGAAAGGCTTATTTAAGTCTTGCATTGAGCACAAAATTGAAAGCTGAACAAGAGATACTTGCAGATAAGCCATCAGTAAAAGACTTCACTGTGCCAAAAAGGTCTTTTAATGGTCTGACAATTCCTATCAAGTATGAGGAAATGTATTCTCTCAAGGAGGTACTACTAGTGCACTCAAGCAGGTGGATCTCCATGAGGAAAGGTATCCAGTACCTGAGAGAATTAGGTGTGCTGGAGGTAATCTATAAGGATTCAAATAATGAACAGTTCCCTGTGGATCCATACCAGTGTACATAATCCATGTGGTGGCAGTTTGTACAGATCTCTTTGTATGGACCTTATCTCCACCTCTGGAAAAAAAAAAAAACCCAAACAAACAAAAATCAACCAACCAACCAAAACCCAAACAAACAAAACAACCCCTAAAACCCCCCTTAAATGACTGTTTGCATTTTGTTTTCTCAGAAAAGTTCATATTGTTCTTGTTTCAAAAGCATAATTTATTTTTAAGTGTGTGGGCACAGCCTCAGCTCCACGCGAATGTGGAGACACAGTGTACAAGTGCCTCAGAGGGTAACACCCATTCATCAGCATTCAGTCAAGGTTATGTTTTACCAGAAGGAAAATTCATGCCAAACAGTCTTCATTGGTGACATTTATATATGGATGAATGAAACAGAAATTCAAAGTTTCTTCAAACAGTTCAGTACTGTGAAAGAGGTGAAAGTAATCACTGACAGAACTGGTATCTCCAATGAGCATGGATTTGTATCTTTCCTGGATAACACAGATGTTCAAAAACTAGTATAATAATAAATCAACTTCCACAGCTAAAAGCTGAAACTGGGGCCAGTGATTAGAAAGCGACAAAACTTGCATTCTTATGTGCATACCAGACCATATCAAGATATGAGCTCAAGACACTGGTTTCAATAGTTCATAGAAATAGCATGGTCAAATGGGAGAAATGGCATACCATGATAAGTTATCAAGAACCTAGAGTAGATAGGTCAACAAAGAAGCAAAACTCAGGCTTCTGAAGGCCATCATGCAGATGACAGCCATTCACTGCTGGGAGAGTTGGCCCTTGAAGAAAAAAGAAATTAAAAAGTAGTTTTTTAAAAAAAGTTAATAAAGTAATTGAAGGTGATGAGGGAAAATATTATTGAATGTAAACCAAAGAAAAAACAAATCTAGAGAGCCCTGATAAGAAATAGAGGTGACCCAACTTACCGGCAGGCATTTTCTACATTTCTCATTTTGAAAAAGTGGTGGTAAAGATGGGAAGAATCAGAGATGGCTATGAAGGGTACATGCCTTTTAGTTTATATGTCTTACCTGGTTTTCTCTCTACTTAGAACAGAGTGATAGTCACAGTAGATGTACTTGTGTATGGATAAGGGTACAAATCATAACAAAAATGGGGGCCAAAGAAGATGCAAGCTCTGGGCCCATTAAATTCAGACAGGAGTGGGCAATAAATGAAATAGTTTCCCATCTTACCAAATGGCCCCTGAAGCCTGATAACTCATTGCCCATAAGATATAACAATATTTGATAGTATCATGAACGTATTTTGTCATGTGAATATATGTAGTGTGAAACATTTGCTCAGTATCACCATTTCTAGTTGGCAGCAGAGCTATAAAGAGAGGGAAATTGTCATAAAAAAATGTGTTCCAATCTTATTTACAGTTCAGTAATTTGTAATTTGAAGCTCTAGACAATACAGACTTGATGTGTCATATCATAATGTAATTGCTGTAATTATTTATCATTTTCTTCACTGCACATCAGTTGTTTAAGCATTATGCTAATGGCTGTATTCACAGTGTTTGAAAAGAATGTTTTTAGAACAGGAAGGAAAGACATAAATACCTTTTCATTACTGTAACCATTGCTATAGCTGCAAACCATTCTTCAGGTCAAGGTAGTATGCGTGACTTAAATAACAATTTTTTTTTTATGTTTGCTTTCTTTCTTCACCCTTCTGATATACTAACAAGTGTTAAACAACTAACATTTACATTTGAAACCAACATTTACTAACATCACCTAACAAGCCCCCTTGTTTTCAATCCTCTATATTTTTAAATAATTTTACTATTTTTTTGTTGTAATGAGTCTATCTGTGTAAGTGCTGAGCAGCTTAAAATTCAGAGGTTAACACTTCTGCAGAAGTGTGTAGATTATCAAAAAAAGCACCTGCACCTTAGTCACTGTATCACCTTAGACAAGCCAGGTAACCTCTGTCACCTTCTCAGTACTAGGAAACCTCTACACTGGTGTTTAGTAAGGCTGTACTAGCCAATGTGTTCCTAAATAATAGAGCAGGTGTAGGTATTTTATCCACTAATACATTTATCCAGGTGACCCTAGCACTGGGGTCGACATTAGCACTTCAGTAGCGGCTTCCAATAGTAGGTATGTATACAAACAAGGTATGTATTCCATGAAAAACTGTGTGGAATAGGAAATCTAAGGGTGTATAAGCAATCAAACCTCATATTTTACAACAGTATCTCAATGGGATTTATTAGCACAGACTTTGCCTTGCAGATCCAGTTCTGACACCTAAATTGCCATCTTCTTAGTTGCCTACATGTGTTGGCAGAGATGGAGGATTTTGTATTCCAGAGGCAAGAGGCATCACTTAGTACAGGGTGGGGTTTGAGTGAGGCTAAGGATCCTTCTCTTTCCTCTTTCACACCCAGCCTGGCAGGGTGCCTGTCTCCAGTGCCTGACAGAGAAGCTGAGGAAGTAGAACCCCAACAGACACAGAGTGCCAGGCCCATTTACTTCTTTCCCTGGGTGAATGGGTTTGCTCCATCTCCTCAGGTACTCTGATGTTTGTGAATATGTGTATGTGTTTATGTGTATATATACATATATGACATAGGCTTTACCTGATGAATTTTGAATCCACAAGGAAGAATTGAGGGAAAAGCTCCATCTGGTTTCTGCTTCTTGTAGTATCCAACCAGGATGAGATTTTCTCATCAGACATTCTTTTCCTTTCTTTCTCTTCTGGTTTTGTTCCATTGCGTGCTCTGACATAAGCTGTAGTAATACAAATTCAACTTTTGGTGGCTTTTGTATTCTGCTTACTCTTCTGGCCTCTTTGGTTTTACCAAAAATTATAGTAAAGAATGCAAAGGAGAAAATGTAAATGGCGTTTTTTAACATCTGGTGAAAACTGAATGGAATTTCAAGGACAGAGAAAAGCCACTTCACAAGTCTGAGGTAGTTTTCTCTGCTTAAAATCATGGGGAACTCTAAAGCAGGGAATTTTAAGAGCCTCTTACAAAGATCTCAAGAATTCTATCCAGTAGAGAGTAAAAAAAATAATTACTAGTATTAGGCAAATTGATGGTTGCTATAACTTGCTATTAACTTTTCAGAGTATTTTGACTATATTCTTGTATCTTTTACTTCAATCTTACATTTACTAATATTTTTATTCATATATTTACTTCTGATAATTAATATCTTGATACTTATGAAGCTATAAATATGGTTGATATGGCAAAAGAAAAATCAAGTTTCTGCACTCTTCATGAGTCTTTTTATCCTTGATGATAATTACTTAATTGTTGCAATAGTCAAGTAAAGAAAGGATGCCAAATATGTAAGGATTAATTTGTAAATCATTAACAACAGAATCCCAGTACAAATCCGACCATTCTTAGAAATCAGCTTTAAAACAAGTGTTTTCTCATATTAAATTTACAACAGTGGTCAGGTTACTTTTTATTTTAGCCTCAGTTATTCAGATATTAAACAGACTGCATCTTAAAAGCTCTGTACACACCATCTGATTTTTATTTTTCATGCTTTTTAAGAAGCCTGAAAGCTGTCTCTATTCATTTCCCCCTTCTGAGAAACATGCTGCTGTTCTTGGAAGTTGAAGCTGTTTTGCCAAAGGCTTCCCTCTGGGATTAATCATGATGAACAAGTTTAAATGTTAAGACTCCATGTCTGTCAATGGTCCCACTATAATATCAACTGTAGAAACTGAAAACTCTTCAACTTTTACAATTAGGTTACAATTGACTAAATAATATTTGTTACTGTCAAAAGAGAAACACTTCTTGAATATAACGCGTGAGTATTTAATTCTTACAGAACATTTGCTGCTTGTCCACCAAGCTGGGGATTCCTTTTCAGTTCAGACTGGTCCTCATATATCACAGTTTTTTTTTTGGCAGGACTATGTGAGGGTTTTCCACTCTTCTACTAGTTCCAGCTCCACTGCTGTTCCACGAACAGCCTGCACAAAGTTCACCATATAATTTTCTAGCTTTTTTTTCTTTTTAATTGTCGTTTGTGAAGAGTTATTTATGATGGATAAGTTCCATCATTTCGATGGCTTGTTTTGTTCGGGAGATAGTTTGGAGATTTTAAAACAATGTGCTAGTGAGCTTGTTGTACCATATTTATTTATAATCACCAGAAGACTGGTGGACTGTTTAACTTAACAGGGAAGATTTGTTTAACTATTTCCTAAATATGATTAAAAAAACAGTGCTTGAGTAAATATTCTCAGAATGATTGTGAGAGGCAGGACATTTAATTAGGTGAAATGATAATCAGATCATAGAATCACAATTCACGGATTCTGATGGAAAGGACTATTGTGCTTCAAATCCGATTCCCCCCTCAGAGAGGCGGTAGGGGGACAGGCCGAGGAACGCCGGAGTGTTTGGAAAACTAGTCACAGGTGCCCATGGAAATTCACAGGAAGTTTATGATCTTTCAGTCTTTGCTGCTGCCATTTCCATTCTATGCTCCGTGTTAGAGCACACTTACAAAAAAAGCGCAATATTGGGCTGAGTTACCTCTCAAAAAAAAAAAAAAAAAGGAAGACAATTGAAAAAGAAGCCAGCCGCCGGGAGTAATTGGAGAACTGAATACGATAGCACTTCTGCATCCTTCCGTGGATCTTTCCCAGTGAACAGGTGATAATTGGGCTAGCACTGGGACACGTTTCATTCTCTGTGGGATAGGGAAGGTAGGTTTGGATAAAGGTCCGACGCTGCCGTTCCACCGCAGCAACCGCTGCCCTGCCCTGCCCCATCCCATCCCCGCCCTATCCCGTCCATCCTTCCCGTCCCGCCGCTCGCCCCACCCAACTATGGGTACCAGCCTCCGGGGCTGCCCCGCCCAACTGTGGGCAACGACCTCCGAGGCCGCTCCGCCCGTGCGCCACAGCCTCCAGTGGAGTTTGAACGCTTCCGAACCAGCCACTCACGAAGGGCGGCGTCGCATCGCTGCACTTTCATTGGTAGCGAGGCGAGGAGGGCGTGGCGAGCGGCGTCGCGGCCGGGCCAATCAGCGCCCTGCGGGCCGCAGTGGTGGGGGCGGGCACAAACGGCCGCGGGACCGGGGGTGGTTTGAGTTGCAGCGAGAGCGCGTCCGGGAGGCGGGGGCGGAGCGGGGACACCAGGACCAGGACCAGGACCAGGACCAGGACCAGGACCAGGACCAGGACCAGGACCAGGACCAGGACCAGGACCAGGACCAGACAGCGGCACTGGCACCGGCACCCACATCCACGCTCACACCTGGGTCACCGCTGCCAGGCGCCGGTCGGCATTTGACAGTGAGTAAGTGAGTGAGTGAGTAGTGGGTCGGGCGCAGGGCGGGGGTGTCCGGCAGCCCCGCGGGTGGGTGGGGTCCGTCCGTTCGTCCGTCGGTCTCTAGTTTTATTTACTCTGAGGTGCCCTGGTTTCAGCCGCTTTGCTTTGAAAAGCTTCTGGGAGTGAAGAAGGGTCGCTGCCGCCCCTCAGGGGGCCGGATGTTGTCCGAACGCGTTCGGGTGAGGTGGCGCTTCGGTGCAGCGCGGGGAGAGAGAGGCTCTCCCAGTACAGCTGTCAAACACAGCCGTGCGGGTACGAACCTGCCTGTTGCTCGGAGGGTGATTAAAGCCAGGTTTTAAAATTCCCCACCACCACCACCACGGCATACACTTGTGCCGCAGTAGGACCTGATAGTTGAAATTGCTGCTTGGTGTGTTAGATCAGGAAGCCTGCGCGTCTGGGGAATGCTGTGTTCCAATCGCTGCTAAGCTTATAAAATGCAGTCTTATTTAAAAGGGAAGCTTGCTTAACCTTTTAGAGGTCTAATTGTAGTTGTCTTTGTGTTTCAGGCATAGTACCATCCGTTTTGTGTGAAGCGAGGTTCCAGTCAATATGAGCTGGGCTGTGGAGGAATGGAAAGAAGGCCTCTCCCCCAGAGTCCTGCAGAAGATCCATGAGCTGGAAAGTCAAGTAGATAAGCTTAAAAAGGAGCGCCAGCAAAGACAATACCAGTTAGAATCTTTGGAAGCAGCTTTGCAAAAACAGAAACAGAAGGTAACCTAAAATGCCATTCTCCGTGCCAAACACAGTTAAAATCTATTACCTGGTTATTGTTAGGGGGTGGGTTAGTGCTTTGTTTTTTCTCAGTGGCTGAAAGGAAAGGTAGCTTAGAAGTACAAACAGTTTGTCTTCATCTTTGTACTCATCATGTTCTCTCTGTATAGTTCTCATTGATTGTTAATAGAATTCCTGCTCCCAGTTTGGCATGATTGTCCTTCTCCATATATTTATGTGTACTTTGAGGTTTTCCTACAGCTCTTCATGATTAGGAAAAAAATTTCTTTATTGTTATGCTTGTTAAAAAGCTTGTTTTATACAACACAGTTGGCAGCCTCTTCCTATTTCACCTTGCCTACAGACACCCATAATCTTTTACTTAGTTTGTATAATTCTGTACCTTTTTCCTTATAGAGACTGGGGTTTTGGGAATGGTGTTACGTTTAATTTTTAGGGCTATAATTTTTACACCTCATCTGACCCTGTCAGCCTTCTACCCAGGAAACCAGAGACCCTCTTGGTCAGGGATCATGTTTCAGTTCACCAGTGATCCATTTTTTTAATATTTGATTGCAGCTCAGAGGAGATTTACAAAGGTTGCCTTTTATTCCCTTCAGACTGCTACAACTTCCTAGCAAAAAAACCCCAGTTTTGTAGTTTTCTTTGAGTTTCTTCCTGTGAGTTTCCAGGTACTTATTTCTGCTATTCCAATGAACTGCTGTGCTCCCCAAGCAAAAAGAAGCATTAAAACTCTCAGAAGCAGCAGCTAATACTATTTTGCAATCAAAAGAGCAACACTGTGCCAAATATGAAGCCTGCCCCTTCGATGCTTTTCCAGAGAGGAGAAGGACATCTTTACTGCCAGACTCCATCTTCAAAGCTGTGGCTCCTGACTCACTATTCAAAGACTGTACAATGATTACAAAAGAGTTCTGGCTGCTAAAGCTGATAGACTGGAAAAGGAAGTGGGATGATCACTGAAGAATGTCAGCAAGTGTGGACTATTAGTTTTTAGAGATGGGTGAAATTTTTGATGAGCTTGTGTCTAGTCAATAAATAGAAATTTTTAAAGTCACTAAGTAGAATTTTAGGAAATGTGTTTATTTGTTCATGCCCCAAAATATTTAAATAATGTGTATATCTGAAGGTTTTAGAGCTGTCAGGGTTTTGACATGTTAGGAAGAAAATAACACTATGTAAACTTTGTGTTACTAAAATAATTGCACAGAAATGTAGAGAGGACTTCTTGATTTCAAAGATGTCTCTATATTCCAACTAGGTTGAAAATGAAAAAAATGAATCTGCAATACTAAAAAGAGAAAACCAGAGTTTGATGGAATTGTGTGATAATCTTGAGAAAGCAAAGCAGAAAATTTCACATGATCTTCAAGTAAAAGAATCTCAGGTCAACATTCAGTCAGGTCAGCTGAATTCCAGCAAGAAAGACATTGAAAGGCTAGAACAAGAACTGAAAAGGTGAGGACTTGCTGTATGTCTCTAACATATGTACAGCGTTATTTTGTCATGTTTTGATTGTTTAATATGTCCTTCATGGTCTTTTAGCTTCCCTTCATATCATACTTGAAATCTCAAAGCATTTTTATATACAAACTGTTTTTATATACACACATGCAAATACGAACTTCTGCATAAGCCTTTGTGTGTTGCTTGAAGCATTTTTGTGACACATTCTGCTCATTTTCTGTGCTGGTTCATTTGAGGGAGTTCTGAAGTGTCTTGTGAAAATGAAGTCTTTCATTCTGTGATTTTTTTTTTTAAACCAACAAGAAACCTGTCACAACTGGGATACTTGGCAAATGTACCTTGCTAAGAACTTGGAGTTGTAAGGAAAGTATATGGACAAATCACTCTGTAAGACAAAGTCTACCAATAAATTATAAACACAGTAAGAAGGAGGCATGAGTGCCTACTGAAGAGGAAGCTGCCAAAAGCAATGGAGCTGTGACTGAGTCAGAGAATCCAGTTGCTTTGGTAAAGTGGTGCCTAACTCAAAGCACCTCAGCTAGTAAACATTGCTGAGATAGTGTCCATCCAATTTATACAATAATTTATGCAATAAAAGAACCGTCTGCAATGCAGACACATCTGCCTTCCTTCAGCTGAGGGTGCTGCGCAAGTGGAGCAGTTCCCCAGAGTGAAGGGGGTGCTCTCATCTGTTAAACTTGCTCTCATCCTAGAGGCATCCTCCAGTCTTGAATAAAAGGATTCCTGAAACTCTGTGTGTGTCAATAAGGCTGTGTCTTGTCCATGCAATGAACTGCTGTCCTAATACTAGCACTGCAGAATTATTGCCACATAGACGGGTGAGCCTTTGATCTGAGGTTTCTTGGTGGCTAGGGGTGTTTGTTTGTTTGTTTGTTTGTTAGCTTTTAGTTTTTCTGTTTTGGGGCGTTTTTTCTTTGGGTTTTTTTTTTTTTCATGGCTTGTAAGTATGTCTGCTTCCTTTAACATTCGGATGGTGTGCTTCATACATGTCCTAATGGAAGCAAATAAAGAGGAAGCTGCGTTGGTCTTCTATTTGTTGTTTGTTTTTTTTTTCCCTTTGCCCACTTTTTGGGAAAATTAAGGATAGTTGAAGTATTTGACTGCAGAAAGAAATAATACAACAAAACAATGTATGGCATGTAGAAACACGAAACACCTTGTGCAAGGAGCCATCAATGAAGAAGCCGGTGAGATTAAACAGTGTTGATAGAACCACACTAAGGTTCTCTTTATCTGCTCTCAAATGTTGATCCAAAGAGGTTGTGAACTGAAGATATGTGTTCTATTTATCTATTTCCAAATTTAAGTCTAGTTTGAGTTCTTTACATTATATTATTTCATATAGCTGTCCAGTACAAAAGATTTTGAGTTCTGCATGTATCTTTTTCTCGGTAATTGTTTTTTGTTTTGGCTGTGTTTTCTTTTATGCTGGTACCCATCACTTGCTACTTCATACCAACTGCCAATCCACTGGGAGAGGAGTTCTTGGTAGTGTGCTGTAAAAGAGGGGAAAATGGAAAGGGAAGTTGTGGAGTCACTAATGGGATGGGCAACCGCCTGAAACTATTGTCTTAACCTGTGTTAGCTGAGCAGGAAGAAAGTTGCTACATAGCCCCCAGACTAGTTATATAGTTTCAGTGTATTCACTTGTAACTCTTCATGCTCACAAAAGTTGCTCAAATGGATGGTCTGGTATGGTCTTTTGGGCAGTGATGTAAATGGAACATATTAAAAATACACTGTTGAGTGGAGAGTATTGCCTTCTATTTTCATGAGGGACGTATGCATAGTGTTCTCAAAGTGTGCAGTATCAGAACATGGCCCATAAGTTGAGTGTTTCCTACCATAAAGACGCTTACTGAAGAGTAAGAGTTTTATATTCACAGTGTTTACTGAGATTTGGATGTGTTTAGCTGAATCACAGCTTTGTGCAGTGAGACCTTTACCAGTTCTAATTGATTTTTATCTGACCATACTTGGGGTTTGGTTCTGTTTTTTAACTTTGACTTCTATGTCATTGATCAAATATTTGAAACTCTTAGTAATATATATATATATATTCTTCATCTTTCTCTGTTATACAACCTGAAAATTTTTAGTGGATGTGTTTTGACTTGATCTTTAAACCAAGTTCCTAGAATTGTATAATTTATTAGTGTATTTAGTATATCTTAAAAATAGATAATTAACCTTTCAGTTTCCATTACTAAATTATGTTGCTGCTTTTTTTTCTAAACAGATGCAAATGTGAGCTTGAGAGAAGTCAGCAAACATCGATTGCAGGAGATGTATCATTTGGTGACACTCTGCAGCAAAGTTTTACTGCTCCTTTAACACCAATTCAAAGTAATAATGGTAAATGAATCTTTTCATCATCTAGCACAAATAATTAACTGTTTTCTTGAAAGGTGGAGTATTTTGAACATTACAGTTGTGCAAAGTTGCCCCATCCCTATTGTAAAGGTTATTATGAGAGTGTGTAATTTGTAGCACTGTTTGTTTTGATTTTAAGAATTATTATTGCAGATTGAACACATCATAAGTATTGCATCTTATCAGTGCTACACTGATGGACATAGAATAGTAATTGGAATATCTATCAACAGACTGCAGCAGTTTTTTGAATGCCTGTTCCAAGGACCAGCTCTTTCCTTTGTGTAGTGGGGAGCAATGTTTTTCTTCATGTACCAGAGGTACTCTAACTGAAACATAGCCATCAGTCATATGTGTTATTATTTTGGAAATTAATTTTTTGTTTAGGCCATTATTATTTATTTATTTATTTTTATTTTGTTTATTTTTTATTTAGGCCACAATTTATACACTCTATCCATTTCAAGGCATCACTTTTATCTTCAAATTAGTGACATCGAGTGTTTGAATGAACTGGAAAAGCAAAAGGAAGCTTTTTTAACTGGAGAAATGTTCTGTAGCCAGACATCCTTATGCTTTCCGTGCTGAGAAACTCTGATGTGTTCAATATTGTGCATGCTGTTTACCTCTTTCTGTGCTGTGAACAAATGTTCTGTGAGCTTGGCATCTCAATCTTACTTCAGTAGGAAATCTGAGATACTTTCTTACACTCTCATTCCTTCTACTTTCCTCATACATATCTGAAAAGGAGTGCAGTTAGTGGCAACGTCAAGCATTCCACTAAGCGTGGCACTCCTGAAATGGGGATTAGACTAAAATTATTTAAATAATTGTATTTCAAATTGTGTTCCTGGAGACATGTTTTCCTTTGAAAGCTGGAGTCTTAAATTCATTAAGATAACTGAATCCTAGAATATTTCAAATTAGACGAGTCCCATAAGGATAAAAATACTGGCTGGATTGGTTAAAAAACTGGCTTGATGGCCAAGTCCAAAGAGTGATAGTAAATGGGGTTAAATCCAGCTGGTGGCCAGTCACAAGTGATGTTTCCCTATGTTCACTACTGGGGCCAGTTCTGAAGGGGCTGTGTGTAGCCTGAGGAGAAAAGGAGGCTCAGAGGAGACCTTATTGCTCTCTTTAGGAACAATCCTAAATAAATTCTTTTTCCATTCCTATTATATTTTGAAAATCAAGGAAATCAATTTGGAATCTCAATGAAAATATCCAGTTCTATTTTCTGGTAATTTCTGAGCAATATTAATGCTCTTGGGCTGCTGATATGAAAATTTTAGAAGAAATAAAGAAATTGATGTGTATATGTATAACATAACACATCTGTGTTATATAGATATGTTTTTTTAATGTGCATACATACTTTTTAGAGACGGATTAAAAAAATCAAATTCTGACATTGGGTCCCTACTTTAAACAGCTATGTTTTCATTCTAATAGTAAGTTTCAGATATCCCACAAGCATATTTCGAGGTCCTAAATTACTGAACATATTGTACACAGTTATTTCTTCCTCATGATCCAAAACTTCTGAGAGCTGTTCATTTTTATCACTCCTGTGATAGCAATAGGCTAGGAAACATGACCTATGTACAGAGGTAGATTGTGAAGCAGTGTTCACCATGTTTTTGTAGGTGCTAAGTTTGAAGAGCTAGAAGAAAAATACAAGAAAATAGTACAAGAAAATAAAGAGCTGGAGTTACAACTGAGAACCATCCAGCTCAAGGTAAGAACCTGTTACAAATGGTATGTGTGATATATAATAAAGTAACTTCCAAGTGAAACTAGTGAAATATATTCTATATGGCTTAAAGTATAATTTGAAAAAAGAGGATTAACTGTGTGTACTGCCATTCAGAATTAATCTTAGAGAGTTCAAAAAAGCCAGCATCTTTGAATAGCAAAGGAAAGAAGGACGTTAAAAATGAGAACACATCCTTCAAAAACTGGAAGTCTTGTGCAAGCAAGGACAAGAGAAAACAGTGTCACTTATGCCAATTTAAATATGATAGGATAATAAAATAGCCTTGAAAAACCTTGAGAAATAATTCATACCTAGAAAATAGAAACCCATAAATCTTTCAAACCTATAAGCAGGAGGAACTGGATTGGCTAATCTCTGAGAACAAGAAGAATAATAACTGAAAGCCCTCAAGGAAAAAGTCATTGCAGAATATATGGAATAATTTTTTATTTGGTATTTGCTATGTAAAGGTTTAAAAACTTCTCTGCATCAGAGCCTTTCTTCATTGGAGTTGAATCTGTGGTGTAGCCTCAAACTGAAAAGTTAGAAATAGTCTTTGATGAAATGAATAGTAATAAAAAAAATCACCAGCTACAGAGAATATTTGTCCATTAATTGATAAGGCACTGCAGAGTGGGACTATTGAATCATTGTAACATGCAGCTTGCCTCATTCTTCTCTTGACACTGGAAAGGGGCAAGGATGATGGTCTATAAAAAAACCAACCACTTATACTGCCAATTCCTGGAAATATGGTTTAGTTAGGCCAACTTTTTGTCCTGGGCAAATTGCCAGAAACATGAAGCAATATGTTTATTGATACATGTGTAAGTTTTGTGTACGGAGAAAAAAATCAACCATGTATTGAAAAAGGGATATCACACCTCATATATTTTCATACCTTTTGGGTTTTTTTAGGAATAAATCAGAGAAGGTCTGAGTTAAGTGTGATTCAATATAATGTTGTTGGATAACCACAAAACACTGATAAAAGGGAAAAATTTTGATAAGGGAAGTTCTTCTTGCAAATTTGAAGATTGAGGTCAATGGCAATAAATGGTCAGTTTTTAAAGCTGCAGAAGAATCAGCAAAGGAGCCTGAAAAGGCTTAGTAAAGAGAACTGTGCAACTCAGCATATTCATTACTATTCTGAAAAAGAGTTGAATGATATGGTTGAAGTCCACATAGTATTTTGTAANATATTCCTTTTCAATTTTTTCCTCTCATCTCCAACCAGATGGTACAAGTGTACAAGATGGATAGTGTACAAAGATGAGTGAGGATCGAGAGGAAAGAGGAAATGGTCATTTTTCCACTTTTCATAAGGCATAATCATAGTACCTGCTCTTCAGTTTCAGAATAAATCCTATTTTATTACACTGTACTGTGTTACATGGCAGAACTCTTTGTCACAGAGTATTGTAAAAAAGGCCAAAATACAAATAAATCCAAAAAAGAGAGTACACATAAAGCATTTCTGTAAAAATGAGTATTAATTTCCTGGAATCA
>VYZS01074913.1:893-31760 GCA_013400695.1 Neodrepanis coruscans
TGTAGCCATAAACTACAATGTTCATATGGAATCATTTTCCTTTAATGTTTATGCTGTAGGAAAAAAAAAAAACCTACATGAACAGCAGCATATTTCAGCCCAGTACCTAAGAAGACTTTTTCTGTGGCTCAAGGGGTATCTTTTCAAACGAGATAAGCAGACTGATCCAACTCTGAAACTTCCTCTCATTAGCCACTGTGGTTTCCCATTTCCATGAGTAATTATTTCCCACAAAGATCAGACCGTTTTTCAGAGCACAACTATTAGCAGAGATCCTTTTGCTTGGGTTTTGTTTGTGTGTGTGCTTTTTTTGTCAGTTATCCTTAACAGGAACAAAGCTAATTTCAAAGCATTAGGGTGTATTGTCTTCATAGCACAAAACTGACAGATGTTCCATAAAATAACAATGCTATTCCTGTGCTGCCCTCAATGAGTTTTGCTTTTTATATTTCATAGAATGGGAAAAACCTGGGTCAAAGTGCAGGTTTAGAGGATTCAGCAGATAGTTGTTTCTCTGCTGGTCTATGAAATGCTCATCTGGCTCTGCTCCTCAGGTGGGACTGCTGTGAGTGCAGTGTCTCAGCAAGTAATTGAAAAAGGAGCTGGACAGACACATGCCACATGAAGTGACAAACACCTGCTCAAACACAGCTCTCCCAAAACCTCACTGAAACACTCACCTTTGAAACCAATGGAATTTTGTTCCACCAAAATAAGGATACACAACTTTAAAAGTTACAAAACCCAGTGGATTGTCCCAGAGGAGAACCCAAATTCTATCATGTTTATTATTAAAACACAATGACAAAAATAGTAAAAATTTATGGTAAATATTCATTTACCTTGGAAAAACAATGAACTAGCTACATTTTGCAGTGCAAGTCCTGATAAGATTATTCCTTGCCAATGTGGAGCTTGACACCAACTGCTCATGCCAGTCTGTGCCCCTAATCTCTATATGCATAAGTACGCAGATAATACTATTTCTACTATTAATAAGGATAATAAAAATACCTCCCCCTCATCAGGCCCAGTGAGAAATCACAATCTGAAAGCATTTTAAAAGTTGTCAACCATGAAAATCAATCAGTGCTGACAACCTCAGCTGAAATGGGGCTCATGGAGGCAGTTTCCAGCATCACTGGAGAGCTGCCAGCCTAATCCCCTTGCTGTAAATACAGCATTGGGAGTGCCTCTGACAAGGGAAAATGAGCAGATTACACGGGGAGGTAACAAGCTTGAACTGCACCATGTCATGAATGGCGGGGTGGAGGGCAGAAATCAGCCTCCCTTTCTCTCCCCAATTATTTGATCTTGGCCAAGCTTTGGAGTAACTCTTACAGCAAGAGAAGTTACCCCTACAGACATTATTACACCCTTACCCTGAAAATAATGTGGCAACTGTAAGAGGTAAACTCTTTTACTGAGTCCAACAGAAAATAAGGCATTTGCAAGTTCTCAGCTTCTCTCAACTTCGCCATACCATACTGATCTATGCAATTGACAGCCACCAAAAAGCAGATTTGGTTTGAGCTCCAGGAATCGCTCCATCCCAGGCACAACACTACAGCTTGGGGCCTGCTTGCTTTTCTGCCTTCTCTGACAAAGAGGCTGTTGAGCATCCTTTGGGATCTCACTTGAGCCATCCAGGAAACAGTACTTAAAGGGAGTAGATGGTCATTGAAAGGGACATGCAGTCAAACTGATAACTCACCATAGATTTCCATATACAAAGTGCTCTTAAATGAAACTAAGTCCACTTGTTCACCCTTTCTTATGGTTGTGATCCCTTTGAAATGGTATTCACTTGATACAGTGAGAAACTAAACCCAAATCCCATCATGAAAATCCCATCGATGAGTCAGAGATTTGTATCCCTCCTTACATCCCATCCAGAAGTTCTCAAACATTTCTTGAATTAGCCCACCAGACAGAAACTGCAAATATTTTACAAGGTTTCCTCCTTGATTTAAGAGCTTCACTGAAAGGAATTTGTGCAGAGGTCTGTGTGCTACTGCCATCAGCCGTGCCCACTCCCAGGGGTTACTGCAGACAGTGCATAAAATGAAGGAAACATCAAAACCCTCCAACACTCTTCGAGTTTTTGTCTTCACTGTTGGACACAAGGGCTTTAGGATTTCAATGGTTGTATTTTTTCAGAAACTTCATGCTTTTCAACAAAGAAGTGAACCCTTCAAAACACTGCTTTACATGCCAGTTCTCACCCAACAGCTGTTACAGATAATATTCATGCCTCATTATTATTCATGAACGTTCAACTGAACCATTTTTTTGTTTCCACAAATGTTAGGGAAATGGCTGCTTTCTCCAGAGCTGAAAGGGTGTTTGTGCAAGAACAAGGATCCCCATTATTACCTTGATGGTCATTATTCTCAGTTGTTCATTTCCTCCCTTTAGAAATTTAAATTATGCAATCAGAACAGAGCACCAGTACCACCTGACTTGTAAGACACTCACTCCCAATTCCAAAGAGAACATAATTCAAACAGGCTATTTCTACATAACTATTTATCCAAACTACTCTGTGAATCAATGTCATGTTTGCCGAAATCAGAGGGAGTAAAATGGCTTCGAAAACACTTTAGTCCCCAGTGAACACTGGCATTATTTTTTAGCAATAAGCTACTGATCAGCTTTATTTCTGAAGAGCTCTGCATAACCAGACAGCATGAGTGTGGGTACTGGGGGCAAAAGGCAGCGGATCAGAAAATCCTTGAGAAGCTTGAGGAAACCTTGACACTTTTAGCTCTAAGTATTTCCTTTTCTACTGCACCTTTAGTGAACATTATCCATCTTAGGGAGTTTAAATTTAGTAGAGTACTTTGATACACGAAGTTGGGATTCTCCAATCCACTTATATGGCAAATGGTTTTCTGTGATACACAAACAGCAGCTTTATACCTGTAAAGGATCACTAAGGGAAACAGATATTTTCCACCTCTTCTTCAAAGTTGCCTTCATGCTTGATAAACTAAAGACTTCCCCTATTTGAAAAGCTTCTTTAGAATAGCATTTGAGTAACAAAGTTAATCCTTGCTCTGCCTACATGCCTGGAAAACAAATCTTACAACTCATTCTTAAACTGAAAGAAGGTAGATTTAGATATTAGGAATAAATTCTCCACAGTGAGGGTGGTGAGGCTCTGGCACAGGCTGCCCAGAGAAGCTGTGGATGGCCCATCCCTGGAGGTGTTCATGGCCTGGATGGGGCTCTGAGCAACCTGAGATAGTGGAAGGTGTCCCTGCCCATGGCAGGGGGTTGAAATGAGCTGAGCTTTAAGGTCCCTCCCAACACAAACTATTCAATGAATTCCAGGAGCCTCTTCACCTGCGCCATGGGGCATGTAGGTGTTTTCTAAGGGGAAAATGCAGATTCAGAAGAAAATCTGTCTCAAAAAAGAAGCTTCAGTGGGTGCAGAGGTGGGATAACTGCTTTAAACACAGATAACAAAGGGTAAGAATGGTCTCTTTTCTTAGGAGCACAAAGGCACACAGAGAACTGCACATGGATCTGTGCTGGGCTCTCTCCCAGGCAACACATTCCCAGCCAATATAAAAATAGATGACTAATGAGTTCACAGGTACCAGTATATCAAGACAGGAAAGAGAGTGTTTCAAAGAGTTACAGAAAGACCTTACTACATGTATGAGGAATAAAATGGCAGATGAAACTCGGGTAGAAGAATGTTAAATCATGCACACAGACTGAAATTCTAACTCTACATGTGCAGTGATGGGCTATAAATTGGTCATTTCAGAACCCAGCCTTAACAAGTTAACAAGACTGCTGAATAAAAATGCCAGCTCAGGGCTCCCTAACTGTCAAAAAATCAAAGACAGTGACAGGAATTAAGAACAGAAAAGCAAACATGGAAGAGTAACTATGATGGAAGTACAGTCAGAACAAGACTGTGTTTTTTTACCATTTGAAAAACGATGCACCTGAACTAGAAAATACTTTCAGCCTAAAACAGAGATGACTAAGCAGGCACATGGACAAGGGCTATGGAATGTTGTGACACAGAGAAGATTCCTGGAGACCTGCTGTCCACTGCACCTTCTGGGACAGGAATGGGGGGGCAGCAAATGAAAACTGCAGGTGGCCAATTCACAAGCGACCTAGAAAGTGGTTCTTTACACAGTATTTGATTAAGACTGAAACTCATCTTCACAGGATGCTGTAAGTGAAAGAGGAATACAGGTTCAAAAAGAAATTGGAAAAATTAGTGGGAAGCAATAGCTGAAGGTGTCATTTCTGACACAGGCAAGTCTTTGAGGATGCAACACATCTACAAGAATTATATTCTTGCTCTGTGCTGCTGCTATTTTGCAGGCTTTCAGTCTAGTTGCTGTTGGATATGGGGCCTTCGTGGTCTGACATGATACATAATTCTTTCAAATAATAAAAAACCTCAACAAACCAAACAGAACTTAGTCAAAACATATTTAAATTGGGTTTTAGTACATCTGTGTACCACTGAAGAACCCTTCAGAGGAGCTCATGTAGGGAAAGGCCTCTAGTAAAAAACCCATGACAGGTCCTTTCAATGTGTTTATAGATCTGTTTGGTTGCACTTGGATTCAGAGATGACCTTAATTTCAGAATGACAAGAATGCTCTTACAGTATGAAAAGTAAAATCAAAACATAAGCCTAGAGAAAAATATAAACCTCCATATATATATATCTCCCCCTCTCCAAATTAAGTCCATTACAATTATATTGCCACAGTGAGCTGTATAAAGCTCTTAGCAGCTTTGCTGGCTGAAAAAACAAGAATCTTTCTTTTTTAATGTACGTAGGAGAAACCAAGCACAGTTTTACTGTTCTTAACTGTGTGACCTGATGATCACCTTCAATAAGTTATTATCCACTTGTACCTTGCACTAATCCTTCATTAGCCATATCGTAAGGATACAACCTTATTCTGGCTGGAAAATCCTATCCACAAAACATACTTCTGTTTTTCCTATGATAACCTGAACAATACTCACAACCACAATCAAACAAGCTTGCACTGCAAGGATTTCCCCTACTCTGGAAGTGCAAATGGCCATGATAAAAAGGCAATTCAAAACAAAAAATACAACCCCTAGAACACTGAAAGGAAATCGAACACTAGAAATCAAGAGAAATACTTCCATGATTCACAGAAAATACATAATTAAAAAAATTGAGAGAACTCCATACAATCCAGACAAGAATCAATTGTGTGTGCACTGGGCAGCTCTCAATCCCCTGGAGGATTCCAGCTGCCATTCATATGCTGAAGAGATTTCCAAGAACCAATTAAACCCCACCAGAGGGAGTGGAACATAAAGAGGGAGAAAAAGAAACTAATACCCTGAAACTCCTCCAGTTCCCAAGTGCAGGCTGGCACACACCTGCAAAGGTGGGAGCAGCGAGGCCAGAGGGCAGGCAGGGCAGGCAGGGAGGACCAGGCAGAGCCCTGGGCTCACACAGGGGTCCCAGCTGGGCAGGCTGGGGGCTCAGGCTCTGACTGCAGCCTGAGCCTGCTGCTCCCCATTAATCATCTGGTGCAAACTTGGGCTTCAGCAGAGGGCCTGACATGAGAGCCAGGATCTAATAAAACGCTGACAGAATGAAAGTGAGGCAGCCTCCTGCCTGTCTCACTCCTTCCCTTTGAAATGTGGGGTAAAGGTTGGGGGAGAACAAAGAGACACTGATGATTGATAACAACTTAATATCTTTGTGCAGCTTTATCAGGCTTTTTAACTAATGACTAAAGCAAGTTCACCTCTTCAAAATCAATCATCATGTCATAAAAGTCTGAAACACTACAAAATTAAGTGCCTGCCCCAGGGATATAGAGCATGTGTCATGTTTAAAGTGAACCTAATTCTGCTGGGGGTCCCTGGATGTTACTTTATGCTTTCATGTTCCTTGGAGATATTCAGAGATGAGGAGAGACAGAGCAAGAGAATCCAGAATTCATACCTTCCCTTAAAAAAATGATTAAAGTTATCCTTTAACTCACTTCTCAGAGGCATGTGTTTATTAGAAGTGAATTCAGTGATCTAAATAATTTAATCAGAAATACATCAGAAGGAACAAGGCAGCAGAAGTTGAACAAGATGGACAACACAACCTACTTCTTCCCCCAAAAGCTCAACCTTCAACATAAATGCAAACAAACTCCGTGTGTTACATCCCACGTTGCTCACTGTAAAACACTTCAAACTGACTCTTTAATTTTAACAATGTCTGGAAACCATTCACTTTGAGCCACCATCCCCAAAGCCAGACAAGGGCAAGTGGGTGAAGATAAGCACATGTGGGTACAATACTCCTGTTTAAGGGCAGACTAGCAGAATCAAGACTCTGCTTCTCCAACAGGTGCCTGTAGGTTGCCCAACTTCACTGGACAACTTTCACCTTTCCCATGAGATTGCACTGTGTCAAGTTAGTTTTAACATCAATGGATGTCACTCAAAGATACAGAACTGAAAGATACTGAAGCTGGATACCCATTTTTAAGAGGGAAATAGCTAGGAAATTTTAAGAAAGTAACTGATGGCAGGGAAGAGAAAAGTCCAAATAAAAAAGTTCCTAATTTAGGACTTGGCAGCTCTTTTCCCTGTTAGTAGAGAGGGGGAAAAAAATTACACTATATCACTCTCTTCTGTACATAAAAAGGAAATAAAAAACTTCTGCATTTAGGCCCACATTCTCTGCAGCCTCTTCCAGCTAGCAGAAGAGTAGAGAAAGGCAGCACAGGGCCCTTTGCCTGGGCCTTGTGCAGGTGCAGCTGTGTCACTGTTTTTGTCCTTCTGCACCACTGAACTCACACCTTTCCTCGCTCCTTTGCCATTCAGGCATTAACTGTTCTTCAAATTTATGAAGATTTTTCTCAAATTGGGTCAGACACCTAAAAGTGTGATCAAGGCTTAACTTCCTAAGTGATTTAAAAAAAATTACATTCTCGTTCAAGCTTTTGTAACCCTTGACTGGATATTAATGTGACAATGACTTCAACTACCATTATCAACGGCTGTTGCACACAGCCAGGTGAAACCACAAGAGCTTTCCATAGAAGAGGAGATATCTCTACAGTGCTTTGAGTTTTAAACTGTTTCTATTTCAATCCTGTTTGTAACCACACTAACCTTCTAATAGCAGGACTCCTGCCAAGGATGAATTACTTGCCAGAGGTTTTTTTATTTAAAGTTCAAATTTCATACAAGCCCTGGATTCTCCCCCCCCCAATATTTCCAACCCCTCCCTGTTCATAAACTTTCCAAGAACTGTATTTAGACAAAATGGCATATTTTCAATACACTTCACAGAAATATTCCTAACCACTTTTGCAAGCAGCTGAAGATGTGCCATGAAGTCATAAAGTTTAATTTGCAACATCACAGTTGCTTCTATGGCAACAGATGGTGACATCAAACACAGGATCATGACTTCACTACAGGATCAAGAAGGATTAGCTTTGCACTGAGGAAGTTAAGATCTAGTACAAACAAATAACTGCAACTATTGCAAAGAGAATTTACAGCGGGATAGTTTACTCCCTGTGTAAATGTTCTTCTTGTTTACTCCAGTATGAAAATCCCTTTAAATCAACCAGCTGTTTGTAAATTAAGCACAAATGGATTAGCTTAAAACAAGTTCAAAGGTTTAAGATGGGGTTTACACACATACCTAGATATGACCACACTTAGGGCTATAACTTCCACTGACACTTGGAAAGAAAAGAAGCCAGAATTACAATGTCATTCCCTCTCCATAACCTCAAGGACTTTCACCTGCCTTAAGCAGGTTACGAGTGCAGCATATGTACATTTTTTTTTGAGCACTGCTTGTTATCCCAGAAAACCTTGTGGAGGCAGTTATTTAATAACATAATGTATTATCTTTCCTAAGAGAACCCTTAAATGGATGAATTCCCTGGCCTTTCACCTTTCCGTTGCCGAAATGGGACCAAACAGAGGGGTCCCAGATTGAGAGGCCTCTCTAGAGACACCTATTTATTACTAATGTCCCCAGCTAGAGCCAGCCCTCTGTGGCACAGCACGTGCAATCAAAGAATCAGCTTCCCCTGAGGAAAAATGGGGAGATGGATCTTTCCAGGACACAGCTGAGTCTGATGGTGGGATATGGAAATCCACACTCTGCAGCTGTTGCAAGGACTCTCACAGGTGGGAGAGGAGACAAAAGCCTTACAGCAGCAGCATGGGGGGAACTGCCCCTTGGGAAACACCTTTACAAAAAGCTCTGAACCAAGTCTGATCCTTCTTGCTCCTTTCCTGGGCACAGGCCCTCAGCACCTCGATTCTGCTACATATGAAACCTGATGTGCTTCACAAAGGCTGAACTGTATGACTGCTCAGCTACTGACACACCATTTTTCACCACAGCAGATGTCAAGTCTTTCAACAAGTGGCATTTAACTTTCTGAGAAGTTTTCAAAGGAATTCTGCTGGACTACAGAGTCCTCTGTGTCTCCAGTGACAGCTTCTACAGTGTCAGCATGGACAGCTTTGCTGCCTGCAGAAGCACTGAGTTGGTCACTGTGATCATCCCCACCATTGCAGGGCCCTGCCTCAAGAGAACCACCATTGTGGGGCATAAAGGTAACTGATTTCATGCTCAGTCACTCTTATGCCTCTTTGGTGAGATGCCAACTAGGGTATGAAATTCTGTTCCACTATCAGAGTTTTCTTTTATGCAGACACATCAATTAGACTGCTAGTCCTGCTGAATAAAGCAGATTATGTTGATTAGCAGAGCCCTTAAGGAAGGGAAGACTTTGAGCAGTTCTCTCCAGAATTAAAGCCAGGCAATAGCTGAAGCACATAGCAGGACAGCAGAGTAATTTTAAATCTCACTATCCTATTCACAGGTTTGTAAGTGCTCTCTACTTTTACTGTTAGAGGACTTGGCTGACTTTGTTGGATTACCTTTACCACTGTTAATATCCATTTACAGTTAATGTTTGCAAGATCTACGAGACTTAGAAACATTAAAACTGACATGTAAGTGTTCCCCGAATGGTGGGCAGGTTCTGGGATGAGCTGTGCGCAGGAGTCTTTGGTCCAATTAATCTCTAGATGAATTGAAGAGGAGGAGGATTGCTTCTTCCTCACCAAAAAAGAAGGAAAATTGACAGTTTCTACATAGGAAGCAAAGAGTAGTGAAGGACAAACTCTTTTGATGGAGACTAAAGAAAGGCATGCTAACAGAAACCAGGCCTGAGCTATTAGAGGAGAGAGCCCAGCATTTCATCTATGAGGATGCTGCTAATGAGTAATGGTCAGAAGCAGTATTGCTTTGGCTGTGTTTAAACATACACTCGTAAAAATTATAAGGATGGTTTGTGGCCTTTGGTCGTGCTAAAAAGCCATGTTTAAGATCAAAGTTCTTTCAGCCTTTCTATAATGGCTCTTAAAATGAAATCAGGTGCCTGCATTTGACCCACTTCTACTCATTGCTCCCAAAGAAGCAATGCTTTCTCCAAGTCCTGACCAGCAGATGAACCCAGGGCTGAGGCTCATTGGATTCACCTCGTACAACGCTGCCCATTCGAGTGTGACCTCCAGAGGCTCAGATCCCCATTCATATTTCATATTCCACAGATGTTTTTCCCTCCACTTTTGCTTCCTGGTTTTAATGCACCACTGGGTCTCTGTACAACCCCCACTTAAATATATCTTACTTTTTGTTGTAAGCAAGCAATGAGGTGAAAAGCAAAACTGAAAGGCCTGACAGTCCCAGCTTCCCACTGACATACTCCCTTGTTTACGTCAAAAACCAGGGGCTGTAAGTGACAAGAAAGCAGCAGAGAGCAGAGGGTGCACAGAAACATTTAAAAGGCAGCAGTGACATGACAACCTTCAGCATGCCAGAGTTGACGTCTGTCAGGCTGCGAGGGTGGGATTGCATTAAGCTGCATTTCATTAAGAAAAAATAATACTCTGAAACTATTAAGGAGTCCCATGTGGCTGCTTCACCATATTTAATTTCCTCTCCAGCCACCAATTCAACCCCCCCCTTTCTTACAAACCATGACTTGTGGGTCTTAACCTTACACATGAAGATACGTTTGACCCATTAGTTACCCTGTTAAAAGGCTTTTGTCAAGTTCTAGTGAAGAGCCTGAGCCATGGTTTTACATTGAGGCTCCAGATCAGAGAGGCAGATGGTGTCATAAAAACACCTCCCCTTACCCTATTTATTCAACTTCTGTTGTGTAATTGACATTCATTCTTTATGCACTATTTTCTAGGCACCACATTATCCCCACAGATCTCGAGCTGGGGCAGTGGGTATCTGAAACGCTGGTCCTGGGGAATGCCTTGGGCAGTGTGTGTGTTTGAAGTTGGTGTTACTGGCCTATTTCTGAGAAGAACGTCCCAAGCATCAAAACCCAGACTCCAAATGCAAAAGCCGCCTTGAATATGTAAAAGCTCCATTTGCATTTTGGGAATTAGAAATGAAATAAAAGACAGAAACTACTTCATCTAAAATACAGCCTTGATGCTACAGTGCCTTCTATGTCTATTTTAATTTTTTAAGTTTCCTATTCTCATTGCCCAGAACCAGTTTCCCCATCAAGTGCATGTATTTTCTCCTTCCAGAAAGAACTGCAGGAAAGGTAATAAATCTTTAGTCTGTTGGCTACAGAAGAGGATTTCCCAGTAAGCTGCAAAGTTCACAACCTTCAAAATTCATTCCTTAGGAGTGATAGATGACTCAAAAATAAAGTCTGCAGAATTAAGGAATGGAAAAAAAAATCAAACCACAAGGAAGTCTCACTTTCACATTACTGTTCTAAAAGAAACCAGAAGGCTATAGGAGAGAAAAAACCACAAATCCCAAGTACTCAGTACTGAAGACCTATCAAGGGGCAACAAACATGTGCATTAATAACGGTAATAATTAATGAACAATCTCTTTAGTTATCCTGTCTCATAGTCAATGACTAAGATCCCTGCAGAAAAGGTTTCCAAAGTCTGGTCTGTTTGATTCTGAGAAGGAAAGGGGAAAGAGGAGTATTGTGATTTGCTGGTAAAACATCTAAATTATAGGGCAACGTTAATTCCATTGCTGCTTAGCACCAGCAGAACATCACTTTTCCCGTTCTGCTGTGGCTGCAAAGCTCAGAGTGGTGGCTGGCTGATAAGGGGCTGGAGGCAAGATCCTGCCCACCAGAGTCTCACTTGCTGAGCTCTAATACCATGACATGTACAGCAATGAGCTTTTATTGATTTTGCATTTGGACCTGCCTCTAACACTCAGGCCATCTCTTTACAGGAAAAAAAGATTACGTGGGAGTGTAGGAAGGACAAATCTGCTGCTAAAAGTAACAGAAATTGAACAAACGGTATTTCAACACTTCAAAACAAATTGAGCTCTTTCTCTCAAAACAAGAAAAAAACTATAAAAAAAAGAAATATACAGGAGAACTAACAGAAAATAGTGATACTGCAGCATGGAAGGACCTACTGAAAAGAGACATTGGCTCAAATTTTTAGTTGAATCTCTTCCAAGAAACTGGCTTCCTTTGATCACTCTCTGTACCCACAGTCAGTTCTGCTGGGCTGTGGGTATGTGCTCACCAGCCCTGCCCTACTTGTTTCACATGGGAATACCTAAACCAGCCAACATGGGAAAACCACCCTGTGAGCATCCTTCCACACTTCCCAGCACAGGCATGTCTCGTGGAAGAACCAGCACAGCCACCAAGGACTTGCAAGGTGTCCTGGAGGAAGTGGGAACCACACTAACTTGTCCCTGTAATTTTCTCAAAACAGAGACTGGAGGGAAGTCTGCATTCCTTCAATCATGTTACGCATTTTGCAGGAACGTGAGAGTGTCGTTGCCAAAAATGTCAATGGCCAGAGCACCCAATGAACAGTCCATAGACCGCCAGCAACACCATCAGCTAATGGGATCTGTGTCAAATCTACAAGACGCCCTTGGCTGTATCCCAAATTATGGAATAACCCACTCCACAGAGTCTGTCAGCAGCAGAGTCCCAGGGGAGCACAAGCTGCCAGGACCAAGCTGCTGCCTAGAGCAGCTCAGGCAGAGCTGATGTAACCACATGGCCTCAAGTAAAGGAGATTTTCCTGTGTATCTACACCAGACACCAGTCTGAGCACACAAATCCCAGACTGTCAGTCTAAGAATCTCTTTCACAGCATAAAAATCAGTGGTGACTGCCTCAGCTGAAAAACACAACAGCTCATCATGGAAAGTCACTCTCTGGAAACCCATCACTTTGGACAATTACCGGACAGCTAAATATCCACAGGTGGACAGGAATATTCAAGGACACTGCCCATGTCATGGCTGCCAGGAGCCCTGTGCTCCCCCTGGCTTCCCCCTGCTTTCAGGGTTCGCAGAGCCAGCCTGGATCCTGCAGATGCAGCGGTGCAGGGCAGTGGCAGAGTGCTCATCTGGAAGGCTCAGAGCCAGGCAGAGATTAATGACCCACAATGACAGCACAATCAGCAGCAGAGATATCATCATCTCTGCTTCTTTTTTTGTACACCATTTATAAAAGCCAGGGCAAGGTATTTAATAGCACCTGGGCTCAAAGAGCCATGAGATTTGCAGTGCAGCTGGTATGACAAGCAATACCTGGGGCTGTGATTTACCTGCCTGCTGCTGCCACCAGTGACCTGAACTGGAGTGTGTGCACCTTGCATGACTGCACTGGGACGTGGAAAGTACCAAGGCCTGAAACAGGATGCATTTAACATCTGCATTTTTCAATAGTTGTTATTTGTGATCCTGAGGTCAGATTCCACCTCTTTTGTTAAAGCAGTCTTTCTCACCCTTTTTGCTATAATTTAAGTTCAGATGAACTTGTGAGAAGAAGCTCAGTAATTTGTGAAGCAGTGATGTATAGAGAACACGCTGCAGGCTACTAATAGGTTATTAATAGAGCAAAAATTGCTGCAGATTAGAGTACATAAGCATGCTGCCTAATTGCAAAGCAAAATGTTTATCACACTAAATATGTGGCACTTGAATACGTGTCCTGAAATCTTGGTTTTCTTTGCACCACTTATCAACTCTGTTTCATGGTAATTCACAGAAGAAGTCGTGCAACAGTAGGGAAATTCAATGAGAAGGTTTTAAGGAAGAGGTAACATACTAATAACATAATCCTGCTTCTTTTCTGTCAGGTAAGCTGGAGTCTTGGAGCTTGCAGAAAGGTGTTTTATGCTAAGCAAATGTTTGACATTTCCCCCTGCTCTGCAAAAATTAAAAACAAAACAAAGAGATGGATTCAGGTCACAACTGATTAAATTCACCAGAACTGTGCTTAAAGACCCTGAAGAGACTCTGCTAAAAAGACAGATTCAACTCTACCTAAAACTTCATTTATAGCACATTTACCCAGACAGTCCATACACTCTAAGCAAATTCCCCCACATTCCGCTCCTAAATTCACCACTTTTTCTACTATAAGCACAGACTCCCTGGCTGAAATTTAAGACCATTCATTCTTGGGTCATGTTTCCCAAATACTACAACATGTAACAGCAGCCCCTCACAGCACCAGCAAAGGCTGCAATGATTGAGCTGACAGCAGTTGCTGCAGTTGTCAGGGGATGGTCTGCACATTACCTCTCCTCCTTCAATCCCAGCCCCTGCCTGTTTGTCTCCTCCTTGAATGAGATGACAAGTTTAAGCTGAGGCAGTCATTAATTACATGGTTTGGTTTGAAGCTAGCACAACACAGGAGCTAAAATAATCAGGACTTTTCAGAACTACTACAGCACAAATGATGCACAAGCTCCTTCAGAGCTGTCTCCTGCTAAATGTTCCTTCTCTTTGTCTTCACAACCCTGAGCAGGGCTAGAAGGCCCCAGGATGGGTTTAGGCACAACTGCTGGGACACTGGGCAGCAAGGCTGATGACCTCTTTATCCTGGTCCCTCACCAAACTAGCTCCAGCTCCTCAGAAATGCTCCATACGAGGGACAGGCAGCAATAGGATGGTTCAATTCCTCTAAAAGGGAGTATCTTCAGTAACTTAGAGTAGGTTCTGCTCTTCCTAACCATCCTGTTCACAGGAGCTACAGATCTGTTTCCTTTCTCCCTGGCAATGTGCCCTAGAGCTGTTGATACACCATGGACATTCAGTGTGGCTGCCACAGAACAGAGTGTTTCAAATGACAGAAGCTGGCTGTGCTGGATCCCCCTTTCTCTTTGTATGCTCACATAGCCAAGCCACAGTCGCCCCCAGCTGAAAAGCAGCTTCTGACAGATGCTCCAAAGATGCTTTCCAAAAGAGCATACAACAGGTAATAAGTTGGAGCTGTCAAGAAAAGTCCAGGTAATGAAATATTATTTATTTAATGCTGCAAGAACATGGAGTTGGGACAGCTGAGACAAATGAGCAGAATCTGCTGCCACTGCCTGGGTAGAAAATGCCATGATGGCGTGTGACACAGCACTTGGCTTTGCTGAAGCAAGCAGGGTCCCTGCAGAAGCACTGTGCAAATGTATGTGCTTTGCGACACATTTTTCCATGCGTCACTGTATGTGTTGGGGCCCAGCTGGCAAACCTTGTGTGGTGAGGACAAAGCCCTTCTGCTTTTGCTGTTTCTCTGAGCACAGTGGGACAGATGTGGTTAGTGCTACGCCTTCTGCAAAAAACTCTTTAGTTGGAACAACCAGCTCTGAAATGAACAGCCTCAATTCTCAGACAGCTGCTTGTTCCTCTGCAGTCAGCTCATGTTTGGTTTCCCAGTTGACTGGTACAGAGAGGCAGAGTATCCCATTTGTTCCTCATAAGAAGCCATGGGCCCTGGAGCAGAGCTTCCCTCCACTCCCTGCCTGCCTCAGCTTTGAGCCCACATGGGCACAGACACGTGAGGACTCATCAGCTGGAGCAGGAAACACCTTGCCAGCTCTGGGGCAGCCTGGACATCTGTTTCTGCGAGCAGCCACTCTGCTGATGGGCTGGGTTTTCTGGAACAGGAATTCTAAGCTAGTCTGTCCTGGTTAGCTCACAGAGACAATGCTTACAGTCAGAAGTCTGGCCCTGGGGGAATATTTTCCTTTTCAGTTCTTGTTTGCCCACCTTGCAGCCTCACAGAAGTTAGCAGGATAACTGGCTAGCTCTGCTGTCCATAGAGATCTCAATGTTAAATCCATAAACTATCTGTTCCCTGTATAAGAAATCTAACAAGTCGGCTGCCCTCTTTACTTCAGCATACGGGATCCCACATTATGCATGCAGGCTTTGTATAGCTGCATGCAAAGCAATACTTCTCACACATAAATACTCATGAAGCAAAGACAGTTCATGCATCCTTATTCTGCAATTCAAATTATGCCTCATTTGTATCAGTGGAAATCCACTGTGGTTCAGTGAAGGCAGTAACTACTCTATTACACCATGCAAAAGTAAAATGCTGCCCTGGAACGTCAGTGTGTGTACATTCTTTATTTTTCTTACAAAAAAAAATTCATTAAGAACTCATATAATGATCACAATTAAAGCTGCTTTTGCCAGCAGATTACAAGTACATAAATCAGTTCCCCAACCATGACAAGTGCTTCACTTGTTTCAGTCACATGGCTATATTAACACCCTCAATAGATGCCAGCATATCTTCTCTGTCTAGATGCATTTAAAACATAAAAACCACCTCTTTGAATTAAAAAAAATAATGGCTATGTATAATAATGTTTTAGAGTCAATATCAGATGAGAATAGCCCAGATGAGAGTTCAATAGGCAAATGATTTCTGTCTGCATTTATGGTGATATGGACTTATCTCTTCATAGGTATATGAATATACTTCTAAAAGGGTGAGATTTTCAAATAGCCCTTCAAGGAAGGCTTCATGGACCACTGCTTATTTTTAAGGGTTAAGTTTTTGGAGAATTTAAAACATCTCCAGCTCCATTTGAGCTTGCAAGTGCTGTAGACTCTGAATACATGTGAAGGTCCCATACTAAACAACTGCATCTTTGGTTTGTAGGCACAAAAAAAAAGGGGAAAACCAAATTACAAAACTGGAATTCTAGGTAACAGAAGGTGTCTTTCACTCAGCAGTCACTTAGGTTACATCATAAAGCTTTTCTCATGAGCTGTAGGTGTGCCAGCCCTGTGTGGTGTCACTCCTCTATTACTTGGAGTGTTTTACCTCGACACTGTCCTGGCCCCAGCAGGAGCTCCCCCCTCACTGTGGGGGGATCACTAAAGTGGATGATCCAGAGGCCTAATGATGGCAGTGCCACAAAGAGCCTGTGAGTCACCTTCCTTTCCAAACCTGGAGCTGAAGAGACTCAGAGGGTGCAGCCTCACAGCTCAGCCCATGGAACAATAATGTGACAGATGGCAGAAAGTGCTTCCTAACTGCAGGAGAAACAGTCAAAAATGCTGTGTGATGTACAGAAGGGAAGAGGGAGGGATAAAAATATCCTAGAACAAAACAACATTCCTCTAAGCACATACACTTACCTAAACCATGTGAAATGGGGAAACAGGTGCCCGTCAGAAGACATCACAGAAACATGAAAAAAAAGAAAAAAAAGAGAGGGAACAAATTAGTTGCAATTCCAGTTAGCTTGATGATAGGAGCTAAGAGCACCCAAAACAAATCAGACTGAATCTTTACTTGAGTGAGCAAAGTTTACCAAATTAATTCTACTCCAGTGATGCCTTTTTGCTTTGTGTGGTTTAGTAGCAGCATGATGCATGCAGATGAGTTGATACAAAAAGCAGAGAATTTGAACCAAATCCTTAGTGCACTACGGATGGAACACAACTCCATCTGCATGGCTCTCAGAGGCTGCCCACCTGCAGCTGTTTGTGCTCAGACTCAGCACAAGTGGCTTGGGCACACAAAGGCCTGACTTTGTCTTCAGAGCTCATTGACTTTGGTTAAGCAGTTTTAATTCATATTGAGCCCATTAATTTTTAGCTGTGCTAAGAGACATCAACAGGTAAAAAGGATGTGTTTTATTATCCTCAACTACACACATTTTCACTTGCACTAAATCTATCATTCTGCTTTCTTCCCTAAATCAGGGATGGACATTTCCAACAACCAGATGACCACACCGTTGCTCCCCAATGTCTTCTTTCCCAGAGTCTTCCATTTTTATCTTCTGTTTCCTTCCAAAACTTACTATGATTTTATCTTGAGTATTGCCATTGCTTTTAAACAAAACATCCTTGTAATCTCCCTGTGGACAGAGGAGGGTCAACTGTTCTCCCTCTTGTCCACTCTCAGACCAGGAGCAGGAGATGAAGGGATTGTGAGCCAAATCCAAACAAAACAATTGCAAGTAAATCCTTTCTACTGTGGCAATACAGAAACACAGCCATCTACAGAAGGCTCTGCCAAAGGACAGCCACACTGATGGCAGACTGGGCAAATTCAAAGAAAAATCCACTGAGAATTACAAAATATGGTAGGAATTATATCTAGTTCAGGAAATCTCTTGAAATAGTTGGAGATCAGGGGAGTTTCCTCAGGGGAAGCAGCATAAACCCTTGACTCGTTTCAGTTTTCTGTAGAGATCCTTTTATGATCAGCACTAGAGACACTATATTAAAATGGGCTTTTAATCTGACCCAGGATAGCTGTATCCCAGCACTCAAAGGTTGAAGCCTGGCTATTCTCCAGGTAGGCTCTCGATGGCTAGAAATCAGGAAAAGTGCTCATAAGGACAAAAGGTGCCAAGGAAGAGAAAAAGGAATAAAAGAAATATTGAGAAGGAAAGAAGAACAGCTCCTCTTACTCCACGAGATTAATCAGAAAAAGTTAAAAAAACCAACCAACCCACCCAAAAGCAACTAAATCTCCGCACATTTGGCTTAATCATTAACACATTAATTTTGAAGCAGAGATAATCCAGAACCCAAACCAAGAAGCTTCCTGTATGTGACCATAGCCACAAGACAGGAGCCACAGATCAAGTTGAGCTCATCCCACACAAATGGCAGTAGAACATCCTCAGTGCTCCATCCCACAGCCCCAGAGCATTGTCCATGGAAGAGCACTGCCTTCCTAACCTGCTTTTTTGCATAAGGGGACTAAGTCCTCTGGGGCCACAGGTTTAAAACTAACCAAGCAAATTATGACCCTCTCCTCTCCAGTTTGAAGGAGACAAAGCCCACATCATTCTGTGTCACACTGAGCTGGCTGAACCCATATTCTTTTTTGTTTTTCTTAATTTTAATATGATTTACAAATAAAAATAAGCAACTCTTCAGGGCAGGGTAGGCTAGGTAAAGTGCAGGTGCTCCTTCAGTACCACTTGGTCTTTATTAGCAATAACATTTTAGTCACTGTACAGTTCTGCTGACATAACTCAGCACTGATTCACAGCTCCAGACCTGCTGCCTTATTAAGGAGGATAAATGCACCTTTATCTTTACAAGCAAAGACTTCTGCAGCATCAGAGCTGCAGGGGTATAAGGAAGAAAGATTGTTGTTGGCTGCCTTCTGCAGTGTATTAGAGACACCAAATACAAACCCAGAGCCAGACAGGAATAGGAATTAAGATTAGAGGTGTGTGGCATTGCCAGGGAAATCATGTAAGCTTTTCCTGGTTGGCAGATGCAGCAGGAGCAGCAAGGGAACGAAAAGGAGGCAAAGCTACCGGTAAGATGAAGAGATGACAAAATTGAAAATCTACAGTCTGAACTTCTCCCCATCTTGAGTTCATACTTTAATAATTACAGAATAGCACAAAACAAACAAATATGATACTCCATTTAAATCTCTCTTTTTGTGTTTTAAATATCCTAATTCCCACAGCCTGAGGAAAAACAAACCCTCACACACAGAGCAGATATCAGCCAACTACACTATTAAGGGAACAAAGCCCAGTTAGTGTCCTCCACTACAAGGAATTTCTTAGGGAAGATAAAAAAAAAAGACAGTGTTTTCTGAATACCTGGGCCTTGGCTAGTTATGACAAGACAGAATTCCTTGTTTCAGCATTTAAGCAGTGTTTTAGTTCAAAGCCTTGGGCATGAAGACAGAGGAATACTGCTCAAATAATTTTGCAGCTCAGACTCAAATGATATCATCTCTTGGCATTGATGCTAAGTGCCCCTCTTGTACAGCAGTATTGCCTCCTCTCTATGGGCAGAGATGAATAAAGCAGAATAGGATATGATCTGGGCAAGATCTCACACAGCATCAAATGCAGATGCAGAACTGGGTGCAAGGCCAGCTGGCAAAGGGGACCTGCTGAGACCTTATCCCAACAACTCTTGTGCAAGCTGAAAAGAAGATGAAAACCAGTTCCACTCAAAACACGTATTTCAAAAGCCTTGATGACTTTCACTGCCTCCAGAATAAGCTAACATTTCATTGAAATAAAACCATATGGTAAATGCTATGGATTTTTTTTTCCGGATTACTCATAAAAAGGTTCGTATGGAATGAAACTACACTGATTCCTTTTAATTGCCAGTAAAGATTTTTCATTTTCTGTTTCTGTATGAACTAGGCTGATTTTATATTGGACACTGATGAAATTACAATTTTTTCCCCTATACACATCTAAAAAGCATCCAGTATTCTACTTTGGGAGTTCCCATATTTAGTGAACTGCAAAATAGTGATCAGATGTCTCAAAAAAAAAAGTTAGCTTTTCTGGCAATAAAAGTGATACTTTTATACTGGAATATTTGTTTTACTAGACACTGAACCATATTTTTCAGAACTGAGAAGAAAATCTAAGGATTCATCACAACTCTGAGACACATTAGCCATTCTATTTGGACTTTGAAACTAACACTCAGTTTTTGGGAACTGGAATTTAATTTGTTCTCCTCAAACAAAACAAGCATGGACATAAACCTGCTGTTACTGAAATCAGTAGCTTTGACTTCAGTGACAGCAGAATTAGATCAACATCCTGCACTTTTTCAGATCCCACTGGCAGCCTGTTTTTGAGGACCAGGACAGAGCATGGTTCTGGAAGTGTTACTTCATTACAGAGATGTTTACTTTACAAACCCAAAAAATACTGAGCAATATTTTTACCAACTGTTCTTCTAGAGTGTTTTTCTTCCTTTCAGGTGTATGTTTGTATTAAGGAAATAGCTTTGTTATGAGAAAGGGGGACCCAAAGGTTTGCTTTGACTGAACTGAGAGGCAAATGCAGCCCTGTGCAGCTCAGAGTGTGCTGGACCATAAGCACAAGGGCTCCCAGAGCCTTGTCCTGTTGTACAGCTGTAGCAGCACCATTTTCCTCCTGGGCCTGTTTTCCTCTGATCTTTGATTGCAGGCAGCTGAAAGAAGGAACTGTCTGTTACCATAAGCTTATATGATGCTCAGTGGAAAAAACCACCCACATTTATGCCACTTTGTTCCACCAAATTACAGTGATTTTGCAGATTTCCTTCAATACTTCTCACTTCTCCCCAGAGTCTCTCTGACTACAGCAGCAGACTTGCCCTGGCACAGGCAGTGAACAAACACTTTAGTAGCCAAGCACTGCCTTGTTGCAGAGAATTTGTCACTGCATATGAAATTGTAATTTTACCTCAATGGCAAATAAATTGTGTCTTACACGTTCTTCTCTAGTTTCCAAATGCTGCTGCTGATCAGGATCAGTTGCATGGGTGAAGCTGAGCTCTCAGCAAAGGTTCAGAAGCCCTCTCTGGGCTGTCTCCTCACACCACACTGCCTGTCATTACCAGTTTAAAATGTCAGCATGGCCAATGCTCAATGCCAGCCAAATGCCCTTTCCTCTGAGTTGTCTGTGCCATTCTTGACAAGGAACAACAGAAACAAAGCCCAGTGGGGGGCAAATACCCCCAACCAACCAGTTAAAGAAAAGATGATCTGAGTCCGCTCACCCTTCCCTCCTCCATGGTACTAATGGCTTAAAAATAACTTACACACAGAGTACACATACATAACACCTGAGCAAAACTGTCAGGACAAAGATATCAGTGCCAAGTATGTCTCCCAAACTCGTGGCTTTTCTCACAGCTCTTACTTGCCTTGTGGTTGGCAAGGCATCTTGAACCCCAGCTTGGTTTCTTCCCCAGCCCTATGAATTGCTTAATTAAAACAGAGCTTTTCCTTTTTTCTGTTTGACAACTCCAAAAGAAAGAAAAGTCTTAATTAACAAAGGGATGTCAGCTCCTAAAGAGTATTTTCTCTGCGCTTACAAAAATATTTCTAGAGACTTTCAAAAAGTCAGCTTGAATTTTTATCCTCTGGGCTCAGCCTTCACTGTACAAAGCCTATGGGTGATGAAACCTGTACTCAGAGACAATCAGAGATAATGAAGAGATCAGTAGGTATGTAAATCTGAAGAGGCTGTAAACTTCCATGTCATGACACTTGCACTCACGTTTAAAACTTAAAGAGAGAGGGGGAGGAGACTTGACATTGTCAGTACACAACTTCCTTGGGTCCACCAAGGTCACACTCTCATTTGTGCTTAGGAATTAGAGAAATACCACAGAGTCACAAATCCTCTGACATCTTATCAGACTGAGAACCATGAATTTTATCACTTGCATTCAAAAAGCAAATAGAAACATTCTATCCCATTCTCCTTCTGTCACTTCCCTCAATAAACTACTCCAGCCCTGACATATGAGATGCCTTTGCCCAGCACACGCTTTCCTGCAAAAAAAAAANCTGACATATGAGATGCCTTTGCCCAGCACACACCTTCCTGCAACATGATTATCCTGTTCACTTGATCATGCAGCAGAGAAGGGTCTAGTGGCCAATTCCACCATCCCAAGACACAGTATGCCAAAGCAGCTCACTGCTCTAAAATCCCATCAGAAATGTGCACTGTTAGGAACATGGATGTACCACTGGAGACACTTCTATGTCAGGAAAGGAGAAGAAGGAGGAAGTAAAATCCCCAAATCCTACTGGGAGTCACTCGACTCACAGGCAGCACCGGAGACATCACTGCTGGTGGAACCAGGAGAAATTGGAAGCTTTGGGGGCCAGTGTGTTCACAATACATGGAAGGAAGCAGGGAGGACAGCTCAGTCACAGTCAGTATCTAATGGGCCATGGGGGCTGTCTATAAAAATGAGTGAACTGCAGTCTCCAGGAAGTTTTTTGTTCAGACTGAGCAAAGTTCTGAACCAATTTGGTGTGTATATCAGCTCTGTCAAGTGGGGGAGGATAGGGAGTAGGGACAGAAGAGTTCAAGCAAAGCTGAAAACACTAAGGGTGTTTTGGTGGTGGTTTTGACTGGGATAGAGTTAATTTTTCCATAGTAGCTCATATGAGACTATGTTTTGGATTTGGGCTGGAAACAGTATTGACAATACATGGATGTTTTTGTTATTGCTGAACAGTGCTTACACATAGTCAAGGCCTTTTCTTTTCCTCACCCCACCAGTGAGAAGGCTGGGGTTTTACAAGGCATTAGGAGAGGACACAGCCAGGACAGCTGACCCAAGTGCTATTCCATACATATGGCATCATGCTCAGCAATAAAAAGCAGGGGGAAGGAGGAGAAATGCAGAGGTTGTTCAGTCTGACGGCTCTTGTCTTTGCAAGTCACCATCACGTGGTGGAGACCTGCTTTCCTGGAGGCAGCTGAACACCTTCATGTGCATAAGACGGACTTTAAGCAGCCCTCAGACTTTCTGTGCACACACTCCTGCCCGGGTGGCAGGAGCACAGTTACGTAAGATACACAGTTTTCAGATTCTAAACAATACTTTTATGCCAAAATGATATATAGACCAACTACTGGCAGGAATGAAAATGCTGCTCATGAAACTACTGTCCTGTGCATCAGCAACAAAAGGAATAAAACAATTTTGCAATCATTTCCCTAGGGCTGATAAAACCCAGCTAACTGTTCTCTGTACCATGGTAAACTCATTTTGAACACTTCATATCAATAGAGTGAAGCATAACATGCCTCCAGTTAAACTCAGTACAAACTTGAGGGACACCTCTCTTGTCCTTCAGTTAACAGTGAAAAATAGGGTTTTTAAAGGTCCACATCTATATCTCAGCTCACTTATTTCAGTAAGTTTTTATCAGAAGATCAGAGTGGTTATGGAAACCCATCTTTGTCTGCTGGAGTATAATTTTACCACCTCCTAAAATTTAGAAAGGCATCTCCACCAGCACATGGTAAACCATGCCAAGCCCAGCTCTTCAGTACAGAAACCTGCCAGTGGTCTGTAAAGAGCAGCACATCTTTATGTTACTGCACAAACAAAGAGACATTGATTTTTCTGAACATCGCAGCAAGTCAGTACATCTTATTTCAGCAGAGCTCAAAGCAACAGCAAAATGACAACTGCCTTCTCTGTTGCGAAAAAACACTCCAAGAGAAAGATTTTGCCTTGGTTTCAGGCATTGGAGGTGTACACAGCACCTGTCTCCTTCTCAGGAACCCAGTCCTTTCAAGTTCTGTTAGAATAAGTCTAAGCACTCTCCCCTGTACAAGCATAAAAGGATTTAATTTGGAGGTTCAGTTCGCTGCAAGATCAGACTGTAGGCAGAGATACCTTTCTGCAAAGAATATATTTTCATTAACCTACTCTTGGGGTTTGTTTGTTTGTTTAAGCCTGACATTTATTAGGCTTCAAAAAGTATGTGTTTGTGGTGTAGGTATACCAGTGGCATAAGAAACTTCAAAATACATACAATTCTTCCACAGCTGAAATGAGCAGGGAGGTATTTCATCCCCTGGGATTTCACTTGCTGAATTTAATTGAAGCTCCCATGTTTCGACCTTGCTTGCCAGCGCTTCGTGTTGCTGGTGGAGAGCAGCCCTGGCCCTCTGTCAGAGGAGAGCAATGCTTTCCCCAGCCCAGGCTGTTCCAGGCATTCCCACACCCCCTCTCCTTAGGCCACTATGGGACACAATCCATTAACACAGAACTTTGGATACCAGTAGGGAGGAGAATTATCTGCAGCTGGAGGCTACAGAATGAACATTTTCCCAGATGTGGGCATTTTTTTCCAGGGAATCTTGATTGAATTTTTTTATCCTTCTAGGAAGGACCTGAGACGGGTACAAGGGAGCTATGCCATGGCTGTAAAAATGGGAAAATGATTTCCAGCTCCTGTGCACAGTGCAGGAGGAGAAGCGCACAGTGATGCTGTGTCTGCTCAGCAGTGGGGCTGAGGGGAGAGCACTTGGCTGTTCCTGTGAGGATTTCACAAGCCCAGAGACGTGCTGTAGCTTCCCTTCCCTGTTTCCTCTCCTGACCAGCCAGAAAGGTAGACATTTAATATCCAGGCTCATTACTTGTCCTAATGAAATGTCAGCAGCAAATGCACAGGTGTTTAACTGCTGCTGGAATGCCTGCAGATGCCAGTGATCCCTCAGGCAGGAAAATCATCACAGCCAACAGCCTTAAAAAGGTCATGAAGGCAGTGGAAGGTCATAGGAGACCTCTGACCTTCATTTGCCGCACTCAAGGAGCTTTAGCTCTCCTGCCCTTTGCTTTCCCAAGCCCCCAGTGCATTCCCTGCTCTCCCCCAGCTCTCTTTGGCAATGCAGCCTCTTAAGGGTTCTTCTGCCTTATTCAAAACAAGTGCAAATGTGTGACCTAAGGGAGACCTGACTGGGACTCAACAAAGGCGAGTTACAAACAGCTCGATGGCTCCTGAATGGAGATGCAGCTCTGCCTCCCTCCCTCTCCTGCTCTCCCCAGCATTCCCCGGAGAGGCTGAGACGTTCATCTGCATTACAAGCCCCGGGCTGGCTGAAAGCATCCTTCTTCCCAGCCAGGGCAGTGGGTGTGATTTATGACTGCGCTTGCCCTGGGTTAGGAGCCACAGCGCTGGCTGTAGGCAATGAAACCACACAGAAACTCGCTGACAGGATTCCAAGGGGAAAGGATTTACCAAAACTAGGAACAGAAAGAGGGCAAACAAAGAGGAGACCAATTTTGGCAAGTTCCTTCTGCTCCCAGCTTAAAAATTACCAATATCAAGACTGTCAAATCTTTTACCTGTTTGCCCTTCCTGAAAGAGGGAATAGGGGTGGGGAAAACAGAATTTTTGCACAGTGGGGCTTTTTTTTTCCCCTTCTGCTTTAAGTCACAAACCAAAAAAAACACAGTAAATATTTGGACAGCTAGAGGCTGCCATTGCAACCGTGCAATGTTGTTAGAAAGCAGGACAAAAAGGAAGGAAAAATACAAAGCAACATTTTCAATAAGGCAGCCAGAGCCACTGGCAGTTTTTAGCTCTGGCATGAGCTGCAAGTACACAAGTATTTGGCAAGTCCCATCCTGCTCCTTGCTTGCTGCAGAATCACAGCACCTTTTGGCACAACTGGCAGCACCTGAGCAGAGCTCGACCAGGAAGAATACAGCAGGGCACAGAAAGAGCCTGTTAGCCTGCATTTACCCACCTTGGCTCAAATCACTTCGCCATAAAACCACATGAAAATGTAACCACTAACTGACAGATTTGTTGTTTACTTCAACAACACCAACAGCACTATCCTGGACTCACAGAGAAAACACTATAGGTAAAGCTATAAATTTCAGTTTTTGCTCATCTATGTCTGCCTGAAAAAATCTCCAGTTGTCTCCGAAGTTTCTCTGTTTGGTCTCACCTTAAAATGAGATGAGTAATCACAGTGGCTTGTGAAACCAAATTACCTTTTTCCAAAGCAGAGGGAAGTCACTATCTATAAACTCACAAATCTTGATACTAGGCACCAAAATCGAGTGCTCATTTTGGAATGTACACACAATGAAACCTCAAGAATGAACAAAAAGATTGTGATATAAGGCATTTAAAAGCAAGTATGTCAATAAAAAGCCTTTTGGTTCACATAGGCTTCTTTTTTTTTTGTTCAAGCTATTGATTGGAAGTGTTTTTTTCCCACTCACAGTGCACTGTAAAGTAATCTGCTCCTTCCCAAACCAAAACTTCTCTGGGTCTCCAACTTGTATTGTCTCTGGACTTTCCTTTTTCTTTGTCCTCTTCTCCCACCAAAGAGCTGCAATAACATCTTTTAAGACATTCTGAGATCCTCACCAACACTTCCTACTTCTTCTTTCCCAAAGTCAGAAGAATATGCTGTTGCTGGTGGAGTTGCAGCCTTCCAGGATCTAGGTAAAAAAACCTTTGCTGAACTTGGAAACGCAGGGTGAATGCTGAGGGATTGCTCCAGCCATGCAACATTCAATCCCACCCTGGAGTTCCCCAGTGCTCTAGAGAATAAACACTGCACTGAGCTTCTCTCCCCAAAGCAGACCATGGTGATGCACTGCTATGAGGAGCAGCTCCCTGCCCTGGAATAGCCAGAGATCAGGATCTCAAAACACACCTTTGTTTTGTCCTTGCTGTTGTGCAGACAGCAGGAAATCCAAATAAGGCTCCTGCAGCTCAGGCAGCTGAGCTGCCCAGGTGTGAGCTCTGCAGGGCCAGTGCTCTCTCTGCTCTATTGCCCAGCACAGACACAGAGGGTCTGCAGGCTGGGAAATTGATATTTATATGAATAAATAACTGAAATCTCACAGGCATGCTCAAGTGTTTCCATAAATTGAAATCTATTTGGGCAACTGCTCAAAGAACAACTGAGGATTAAACTAAAACCACTCATGTAATGCCAGGGCTTTTGCTCACATTCCCCCCATGACAACTTAATTAAAAGTTAGTTACTCGGGCTAGGTTGTTATATTCTCTTCACAAGAACTACATCAGGACTCAGCCATATATACAGCTGCTGGACACAGGATTTCCCAAGTAAATGGGGCTGCCAGAACTGTTTTAAAATTCTCCCCTCCTCTCCCATTAATCCTCCTTTTTCCCCTTTAAGTTTCACCTTTGTAGTCATTCATCAGCAGGCAGAAAATGGCTCAGTAAATTATTCTCAGCTCAAACACTGAGCTTTCAAATCTGAGTAAATTCCAGACCAGTCCTGAATTCCCCTCGAGCTTATCAGAGGTCAGGGCAGCACCAGGCAAAGCAGGGAGGAAAAAGGTTTAACCCCACATTCCTGGCTAAGAACACACTTTCCCTTCCTTCTTCCAGCCCCCAGCACTCACCCTGTATTTCATCTCTGTATTTCAGGAACAGAGGTAATACGAGAATTAGAAGTTGGACAGTGATGAGAACTGTGAAAATCTAGTCTGGCCCTTCCTATTTCTTTTGGGAACAGGAACACAAGGTGGCAAAACACAGTAAGCATAAACACTGCAGTTCCCAGACTATACTGCATAGTTAAGTCATTTTATATGCAAACAAAGCAACAGAAACATGTTAAGTTCATATAAGAAGCTTTTACCTTTTTAATGGACTTTTTTTACCCCACATTATGAAACAGCATAATAACTTCCCTGTTCCCTCTGTTTCCTTTTATTTCAGATATTTAAATGTTCAACATATCATTCACCAAGATCTGGCAAATGCATTTGTAGAGCAGAGAGTAGCAGGTGGCTGTGTTGAGATGTGCACACTGCAGAGATATGCAAAGTTTACTTTTCAGATCTGAGGTTTCAGAGTGAGGAAGAAAACAGGAAGTGGTTACCTACAGCTGAAGTCTGAGGATCAGCAGAGACCAACTGCAAGGTGAAAAGTTTGCGTTTCTAAATGCAAAGGTTCACTCTCAGACCAAATTCATATTTTCCGTAGTTGTACAAAAGACACCACAATGAGGACTATGGGCAGTGCTTACACTTGTGAGCATTTAGTTTTCAGACATCCAGTTATCATTTATTTGTTGCCATCACTGTTTAACAACATTACCTTGTGCTCAGTGATTCAGACAGACAGCACAGGCAAGAGGAGAAAATGCACATCTAAGCCGTGGCTTAGACTGGCACCAGCCTCTCCCACAGCATTGTACAAGCCATATCACTTTGTCTCTATGTAATTTGGGAAGTCTGTAGGGCTTTAGCCACAGCTCACCATTTATACAGCACCCAGCAAGACCCCACTGTCACATGCAGCTCCCCACCAACCCAAGGAAAAACCTCCTCAAAAAAGCAGCTTATGAATCACTGCTTTACAATAAAGATCTTAAAACACTAAAACTCCTGAGCCAGCTTGGTGAGTGCTGGTGAGTGTGAGGGAAGGAAGCAGTGCAGGACTCCAGGGCAACAGGACAGAATGTTTCTCCCTGGCCCAAGGCTGCCTGAGAGGGTTCCCAGTCTCTAACACAGATCTCCTCTCTCTTTCTCCCTTTCTGTGGTACTAAGAAACTGCATTTGCTGAAGACAAACCTCGTTGCCTCATAAGAATGTTTCTCAGATACATTTTCTCTCTTTGCCATGCACCAGACTGCACCACTTTCCAGGGATATCTCTTACCAGCATTTCAAGTGTCCTCAGACAGGCCAAATCCAGCTTGTCATAAAATGTTCACTTCAATGCCTCAGGTACATCCCAGCTGGATGTTGGCTGGCACTACACATTTCATTCTGCATATTTCTTTATGATTTCCATAGTTAAAACTAATTTTCTCAGAAACCCACAATATGACTGAAAAAGCACCAGGGTACTTCACTTCCTTTTTTTTTGTCAAATGCAGTGGGGTAATTGCAGGGGAAGTGTATCCCTCATCATCCTGTTCCCTCTCTTAGCATGTATTAAGGGATTTATATTAAAATCACCCTGGTAACACAATGCTGACTAGATTTCAACAAGGTCAAAAACTACCTACACAGACTTAGCCATTGCTTTCCATTCCAGTACCTCCACCACTGTTCTTCCAGTTAATGGCATCTACTAAACAAATCAAAACATTGGATCATGGTGTCATTTTGACACATATTAATTGGCTCACACATATTAAGAAATGGAGACAGAGCAAAAGTTAATGTGTCAGAAAGTACTGTTAACCCCGCACCCTGTTTCATACTTCCTGCAGGAAAATTACAGGTTTTTTTAGGCACTGATGGTGATTTCTCTGCATTGACAATTGGCACAACTCTTCAAACCTAAGGAAACAAACAGTTATGGCAATAACTGAATAAACAGAAAATAAAGGAGATTAGCAAATAATTTCAGATGACAATTCTATCAGTTCTAGCCAGCAGGTGCTGCTCTGGCAATAGGAAGGGAAGTTAAGAGTTACAAAAGCTGCATAAAAACAACTGCACCACATGAAGACAAAGAAACATCATCTGGATGAATAAAAATGAACAATCAAAACTACAACTGCTATATGGAGAAGAAAACCATAAATACTTCAGCCCTATTATTATTGATGCTGCACGCCACAGCCACATTCTGTGCTGTATCATTACATCTTCACTGGCTAATTACACAAATAACATCCTATTAACAACATGTTGACTTCAAACCATTGTTATCCTTCCTCCTCCCGTTCCCTGATATTTGACACTGAAATTGTTCCAAGGACATTATAAACATCAGGAACTAAATAATAAAATAGTTTTTTGCCTTCCTCCAGTGTAAAAAAACAGCCCAAACATGCTGCAAGTTGGAGGGAAAGGAAGGAGACTGTCTTGAAGATTTTTTTGATTATTTTTTAGAATAATTAATTGATTCGTTGCTTAATATTTGCCTCCTTCCCTTACTCCTGTAACCTCTCCTCTTTCTAAACCACTTCCAGTCCAGAGGGGGAACATAAGGGGCTTTCTGTTCATGGAATATTTATGGACCTAGAGACCTGGGAGCTTTGAAAAGAAGGAAGATTCATGCATAATAAAGGGACAGGACTTGGCATATGAAAGGACAAATTTACTGCACTGGCAAACTGAACTAAGAGGTAGAAAACCCATTAGAAACAAAAAATATGGCTCACAAATTGTGAATACTGGACAAGAACCAAATGCTAGAATAGGTAACCAGCATACACTGCACAGAGTAATGACATTTCATATTACACTTTATTAGCTGATAAGTGATCAAGCTTATTAAATTAACCTTTGATTGAAAAGTTCCCTCCTCGCTTTATTACAAGGAGATTAGAAGAAACTAAAAAATAATCATAAGTATTTTACACAATGGAAGAACCCTCAACTCTTCAGTGTTACACACTACATAAATCAGATCAATGAGCAGCCATTGCTCTCTACCTCTGAGTAATGCACCTGATCCACTGACTGCCAAAAAGCCAAAAGGAAGGTCTTCAATTCCATCCTCTTCTCCTCCTCAGTTTTCAGTGGCTGTTTGTTCATTCCCGTGGTCTTTATCATCTTAATTCCAGTTTTATAATGAGAAAGTAATACTTTTTTCAAGCAATACTTTTTTCCTTAATACCAACAAATAAGAAAATGATAAATTTCAAACAGAACAGGGTATATTCCAGATGACAGAAGCAGAAGTTACAGACTGACTCTAAAGTTGTATTACAGACCAACTATATAAAGAAAGCAGGTGTGAAGAAGGTATGATGATTTCCTTTAGCAATCACAAGCTGAGGAACAGGAAAGCCTACTCCTTCTCTACAAAAAAAGGACAGCATCCTTCAGATCCCAAACTTTTTCTGTCTATTGATTGTCTGTGGAGGTCCAAAATGAAGAGTATAAACAATGACAAAAATCCCCTCATGACCATAATATGTGCAGAAGACCCTCTGCTGTCTGAATGCAACCTGATGTCCTCCAATATTGCTTCAAAGCAACCATTACCATTTCACACATCTTTTCCCAAGAACATCCATGTTCTCAACTTTTCCAGTGTTTTATGGGGAAGATTTCTAGAAAACCTGTGTAAAGAAACTGCTGTGGCATTTCACCTTTTCCAGTTTGTACAACTGCTGTTTCCTTAAGAAACTGCTAAGGGTCATCTGGACTTCTTATATTTTTAAACTACATGGAAGCCTCTCCATAGCACATCCAACCTCACCGGCTTGGATCTTGCACAGACCTGTCAACAGCAGGCCATGTCAACAGGAGTTGACAAAGCAAGGGCTGAAACAGCACTTGAAACAGCAGTTGTGGTGA
>VYZS01074915.1:0-12200 GCA_013400695.1 Neodrepanis coruscans
TGGTAAAACCACGACACTTGTGTCCAAGTTAGAAGCACTCAGAAACCCCTCTTAATTACAGCTGGGACATTAATGGTCATTTCTTTCTTTTTTTTCTTTGAACCATAGTGAAACTTCTACTATCCTCTTTCACCCATAGTACTGTTTTTTATGGTATTATTTCGTGTAGTATTGTTTTTCAGAGACAGAGAAAGAGGTTTTATGATTTATTCAATCCAAAATTATCAACACTTAACAATCGATTATAGAACAATTAATTAAACAATCCAGAAAATAACTAGTTTTATCTGCTTCTCCAATATTTAGTTCTTTATTAACACTTGCTCCTACTGATCATTTCCCTGCTTCTCTCTCACAAAGGCAATCCCATTTAGCCCATTATTATCTTGTCCAGCTCCTTTCCTAGTGTTTCCCATCTTCTATGTCTACACTAGTTCTGTCTTCATCTAATCTGAGAGACTCAAAAAAGTGGTGCTTATATGACTTTTGTGAGCCCACTCAATATTTTTGATTTTTATGCCTAAAGTTTCTCCCAAATTAAATTTTTAATTCATTTAGAGGTAGCAGCATGTAGCTCTAATATCAAATAATTGTAATAAATAGAAGCAAAGAGTGAAAAAAAAAAAAGATATATATATATATATTATGACAGAGTGGTGGAGATATGTATGTATAAGTCTGAATGTGTATTTGTATGTATGACTTAGAGACTCCTTTCAGAAGCCCTGTCTTCTTAAATTAGCTAAAATTTTTAGCACATGTAGACCCTAGTAGCCCTACAGTCAGACTTATGAATAAGTTTAGGCATTCCTGTGAATTGTTAAAAGGAGCAACATGGAATTCTTCTGAAACAACAGCTTTCCCTTTATAAAGTGAAAGTAAAAATATGAGGCAGACAACAAAAATAAAAATAGATCATAATAACTAGATGATAATAGGTTGCTAAATCTCTGTGCCATGATAAACCTTTGCCATGTGGAGAACTGAGTTCACCAATTCATAGAGAAGATGGGATTGGATTATGTGTTTTGTTTACATATTCTAAGATTTTGGGGTTCCTAAAGGAATTCATAACCTCCATTTAAATCTTCTTTAAATCTTTGCCACTCTGACCTACTTTAATCTCTTCTTGCAAAGGGAATATTAAAACAGGGAACATCAAGGCAATTTTCTACTTCAATGTAGAAGATAAGGGTACTCAGCAGTTTTCAAAACCAAGTACAGTAAAGTTCTTGTCCCTAACAATGCCTGTTAGATTAAATTTTAAATGTGTATTCTGAATACACATAAAGCAGCTCAGGTTTTCAACTTCAAGTTTGCTTTAAGATTGGCTTTATCTTTAAAATGGACCTGTGCTGCTAGGAAATTTTATTCTTGCAATTAAGCAATTTGGACTTTTTTCCCTCTCCTCCTTCTTAATGCTTTTCCACAGGGGGAAATGAAAAAAAAAAAAAAAAGCCTTATTCTTATGATGACATAAGATTTAAATTACTCTGTGTTAGTGGAAATCCATAGAGACCAATGCAATCACTTCTGATTTACAACAGTACAAATGGAAGAGAACTGAGCCTCTGATTAAGTGTCCTAGCTCTGACAAAGACTTTTTGTTCCGGAGTTACTTCCAGAAGTTTTCTTAAGATGGACTGTTAATGAAAATTTCTGCAGTGTCTAAACAAACAAACAAACAAAAAAGATGAATTAAGTACTAGGAATTGGTAGAAAGTCAAAAAAGTAAAAAATTCAAAACAATGCTGGGAAGCTTTTTCCTTGTATTTCTAAATATCAGCAACTCTAAACAAAGTGAATTAGTCATTGTTTAAATTGTGATTCTTCCAACAGGAATAAGATTTCAATTCTAAACTAGTGTTGTGTTCCTCAACCACCTGTCTCAAACACCAGAAGCAAAATCAAAGATTATGAGACCTTTGAAGCTTGTAGGGAAAACAGTCATGTCTAAATAGCCAGTATATTAAAAGAATTGCAGATAGATTTGAAAGACAATATAATTTCATGTCTTTATGACATAGAATTTGCTGTTTATTAACAAAATATTTCAACGATAACTAAAAATGTGAACGTAAAAATTTTGGTTTATACTTGAAATTCCAAACACTAATTATGTAGTAATAGTTAAAACCCACTATTTCTATTTTAAAGTGTAGGAAGCTCCTTAACATCTGCATGAACTGTGACTCAGGAGTTATGATGTTCTGCATTGCATCTATGGACACGTCCCATTTCCAGATTAGTGAGAATCCTGTTTTTTGCACTGTAGAGGGGTGGCGTCTACCCTCTAAGGGAAGTTTGGAATTTAGTTTGCAGAATAAGTTCAAGCAGCTTTCTTGTCTTGTCCCTCTCTGCTTTTCTATCCTTCATAAAGGATTTAGGAATCATTAAGGACTTAGGGGTCTTAAAGGATTTAGGAATGATGGGAAATTCAGGTTAGATACTACAAAGAAATGTTTTTTTTGAGGGTCATGAGATGCTGGAATAAATTGCACATGGAGTTTGTGAATGTTCCAAATTGTGACAGTGCTCAAAGCCAGGCTGGATAAATCCTTGAGCAGCCTGGTCTAATGGGAGGTGTCCCTGCCCATGGCAGGAAGGTTGGGACTATATGATACTTTAAGGTCCATTCCAACTCCTTAACATTCTATGATTGGCTGGGAGATTTAGAACTCCATCATACAAAATTATATGGAGAAAGTGATAGGAAAGGGTAAACAGAAAGTAATAATAACCTACAAGTGCATCTTCAGTGATGAAGCAAGGGACTTCTGTCCACTTTCCAGCTCTTGGGTATTATCGTACACCCAGCATCATTCTTACATGGTATCACTGTGCAGTCTCCACTTCTGTTTCCCAGCATAGACATACCCTAGACTGACAGAAATCAGTACAAATGAGATCTGGTCCTCAGTATGGATGGCTAGAACACTGGGATCTCGTGTTTTATATGTATAAATAAACTTATACATATGTTTTCTTTTCAAATTATTTATGAATTATTGTCAATAAACATTCTACTTACATGGTTGGACTGCTTTTGGGTCATGTAAAACTAATGCAATATGAATTGTTTAACTTTCCTGACATCTATGAGAAAAAATAACCATATTTCAAGATACTTCACAGCTCAGCAGCTATGTTTTTCTGGAATTCCCTGCTGCTTCTAGAGAACACATAAGTATTCTGCTCATAGTGTAAATGTTCATTTGCCCTTTAAGTATAATATGAGTAGTGAGGATGTGTGGTCTTCATTTTCCCCCTTAATACCATCCCCTTGAGCATTGCCCAGCAATCAAACGTGTACACTCTTATAAGAGAAACAAATAGAAATCCATTCCTTAAAATCTTCTTTCTGAAAAATTGACAGGAAGGATGTGAGGATATGATCTGTATTTTAGGAACATCCAGAAGCAACACAGGAGAAAAAAGAAAACCAAATAAAATTTTAAAGAAGGGTGTTCAGTGAATTTGAGAACATGTTCTTGAAATTTTTTCTTACTTACTATAAGAATCATCTGCATTGAGTGATGCTTTAGATGTTTTCTCTACTGATGTTTATATCATATCTCACCATTTACTTGTTTATGGCGATTATAGTTTTTTATTCTCTTTTTGAGGAACTGTGTGTGAGAGAAATTACTTCCTGAATGAAGTTACTTTAAGATAAAATATTATATATTTGTACTTATTTCTGTTGACATTTATGAATGTTTCAGATTTACTCTCTATTACATAAATTTTTTCATTTGCAGTTGCTTTTGGAATTAAGACTTTTAAAAATCTGCAAAATGATAAATATTTCAAGCATTCTCTGCCATGTCAGGTGGAAAATTTAGTCTGAATTTGGCATTTTGTTTATTACTTATTTTGATAGAGTTAGGAATAAGCACATTTTAGATGCAGCATAGCATTTATATTAGAACATTAAAAGAAAATCTGAGGAATTTCTTTCAACATTGAACAATGAATTCATTAAAGTAAGAAAAATGGTACTTGCCTTACAATTATTCTTTGCATGTAGAAGTGTGCAAGAAGTTTTGGCAAACATGCTGTATGCAACAGAGCTAAAGAAGTGCTGAACAACATTTCATGTGATGTAAATCCTGTTGTAAGATATGGTATGTTGTGAAAAAAAAACCCTTTAAAAATTGAGCTGCTCGATTTGTCAGGATGACTTTTTAAACTGATATGTGAAATGGATAATAATGGCCACTAACAACCTGCAATGGTAAATATATGAAGAGGTGCAGAACTCAAGTGTGTACTTGAAAAGAGGGCAGAAATCCCTTGAGCTCAATATTCTTATGAATAGTGTTGCGACACGCACCTAAATATAAGCATTTTCTCTATAGTCAATGGGGAGAATTAAATTTCTTCAGAGATTAGATTAATTCTTTCTAGATATTATTAGGCTCCTAACTTTCAGGCATTTGAAGTCTGATGAGAGAAATCCAGGCTCAGGTCAATGCAATTTAGTTTCCTTTATCTTTAATGCAGGCTAGTGTTTGTGAGGACACAATGCAGAAATACCAGCAGCCTTTTCTGGGGTTCTTGCTTTTGTCATCATTAAGCTATCAGACTGAGCCTGTTGTTCTTGTGAGAGCAAGTAACTTAAATGAGATGAAAACACTAACAAAAACTCTTTTATTGTTCCTAACTGTCTAAAGACAGTAGTATTTATTGTTTACATTGCTATCCATGGTTTTTTAGAGTTTACTCTAAGCATTAGTGTTGCCTAGCAATTTTATTAAAAACTCTGAGTAATATATGAGTATTTGTATTCAACCTACAAGCTCAGTACGTTGCATTAGATTAACATATGCACTGCAAAACTTTCCAGTTTAAGAAGTGTTTCATTACCAAATTACGAGGTCGGTAGAATACACATGTAATCAGATTGAGCAATAGTGCTCTACATATAAAATAACAATAATACTTTACACTTTGAGAGTAAGTGCCATCTGTGAACTTCAAACATTTTATATCTATTAACAACTAAACCCTCATACCTCTGCACTATAATCTATGCCATTTTGTTCTATTTGTAAGTTGCCACAAACAACCACACCTTGAGTACTGTTTCAAATTTTGTGCACCACAATATAAGATCTAAAGCCCTCAGAGAGCATCCAAAGGAGGGCTATGAACTATGAAGGGCCTTGAGGGGAAGCCGTATGAGGAGTGGCTGAGATCGCTTGTTCTGTTCAGCCTGGGGAGGAGACTGAGGGGAGAACTGATTGCAGTCTACAACTTCTTCACAAAGGGAATTGGAGAAGCCTGAGAGAATGACCTAAAATTGTGTCAGAGGAGATTTAGATTGGATATCAGGAAAAGGTTCTTCACTCAGAGTGTCGTTGGAGGGTGGAACAGGCTCCCAAGGGAAGCACTCACAGCACCAACCCTGCCAGAGTTCAATGGGCTTTTGGACAATGCTCTCAGTTGCATGGTGTGATTCTTGGGGCTATTCTATGTAAATGCAGGAAGTGAACTTTGATGATCCTTGGGAGTCTTTTCCAATTCAAGATATTCTATGATTCTATAATATGCATATATAATGCAATACATTATCAACTCAGTACTTCTTATAAGTAGAACATAGCTGGATCATAGCTTGGATTCTTCAGTGTTTTTTCTCATCAATAGATCATATTGCCACAATAATCCTGTTTTTCAAATCATTACTTTGCAAGTCAGTCTCATTCATGACTAATCTTAAGGATTTGTCACCTTGGGTCTAGATATTGTAACTAAGACCAATGAAACAGAGCTCATATATTCCTTCTATTATTAGAATGTTAATCATGGCTGTAAAAGAACTGGACATTAGAACTTTGGAGAAAATAATGCAACATGACCTAAGCTTTTTTCTTTTTTATTTTCCCTGTAACTATATAATAAAGCAATATGATTTTGCATTTTTTGGTTTGATGAAGTTATTAATTGAATATATTTGAGATGATTTTTTAGATATCCAGAAAGAAAATCAACATTAAAAAAAAAAAATTGAGATCAGAGCTGCGTAGCATATAAAAATGGGAATCACACACATTTAACATCAGAAATTACTCCAGTTTGATATAAATAATTGCATAGTTGTTGTGGGTTAGAAAATAAAACCGTTTCCCCCCCCCCTCGCCCCATTCCCCGCCGGNGTCTAAAGGCCTCATCTTTCCATCAGCACTGAAATCCTTTCCCGGGATCGAGAAGGGAGGGGGAGGGAGGCTCACGGTTTCTAACTTTCTGAGTGTTTTTCTTCAGAAAGCCGAGCAGAGGCTTGTGCTGCTGTAGGTCCTCAGGTCGGTCGCGGGCCTTCTCTAATTATCCCGGCGTCTCTTCCGGAGCCCCAACAGAGAGACCAGCACTGTTCCAGAGCGTTCCCATCCCAACACAGGCTTTGGGAAAGCTTAATTTGTCTGTTTTTGCACTTTATTGTCGGTGTGTGAAATAAACTGTGTTACTTGTGTGTTTTTTTTCTTTTTGGGTGTGTGTGGCTTCTCTCGGACATCTCTTGTCTGTATCACGTTTTAGTGGTAAAACCACGACAATAGTCCAGGGGCATCAAGAGGCCTGTGACTCTGAAAGAACTGCTTGGTTGATGGAAGTAATATACAAAAGATTAGATGTGATGTTACACAACTGTATGCAGAGGGACACAGATAAATAGATTGTAAATTCATCTCATAACGCATAAAGTGAACCAAGAGTAATTCAGAATGGTAATCATTGTTTGGCAGGAGGAATGAGCATTCAATGAATTAAAAATAAAAAAGTAAAAAGGTTTCTCTAATTTTGAGATATTTTAGCTTGTTCCCGTGTCTAGCAAAGTACATGCTAGGGCAACACTACATTAGTCACCTCAGCAACAAAAGCTATAAAAAACTCATATTATTCTACATTCTACAGACAGCTAAACAGGAAGAATGAACAGAACTGTTACAAATATTCATTAGGATTTTATAAAATTCATAATTTTTTAAACATTTCACTATTTACACACAGAATACACACAGAATTAACAAGGTTGGAAAAGACTGTAGAGATCATCAAGTCCAACTTACTACCTAACTTATCAACCTACCAACACCATCCCATCATTTAAACGATGTCACTAAGTATGCCATCCAACCTTTCCTTAAACACATCCAGGGATGGTGACTCCACCACCACCCATTCCAATGGGAAATCACTCAATGAAAAAGCTTTTCCTAATATCCATCCTAAACCTCCCCTGATGCAGCCTAAGACTGTGTCCTCTTGTTCTGTCACTGGGGCCTGAGAGAAGAGACTGCCCCCTGCCTGGCTACAACCTCCATTAAGGTAATTGTAGAGAGCAATACAGTCTCCCCTAAGCCTCCTCTTCTCCGGGCTAAACAACACCTCAGTCACTCCCCACAGGGCTTGTACTCCAGCCCCTTCACCATCCTCGTTGCCCTTCTCTTAACACATTTCAGCAACTCAACATCTTTCTTAAACTGCGGGGCCTAGAACTTGACACAGTACTCAAGGTGCGACATAACCAGTGCCACTTGGGGAAGAACAACTTCCCTAGTCCTACTGGTGACACTATTTCTGATACAGGCCAAGATGCAATTGGCCTTCTTGGCCGCCTGGGCACACTGCTGGCTCATGTTCAGTCTCCTATCAACCAACACTCCCAAGTCTCTCTCGGCCTGGTCTCTCTCCAGCCACTCTGTCCCCAGCCTATAGCTCTGCAGGGGGTTATTGTGACTAAAGTGTAAAACCTGGCACTTAGATTTATTAAACCTCATGCTATTGGATTCAGCTCATCTATCCAGCCTGTCAAGGTCTCTCTGTAGAGCCCTCCTACCCTCTAACAGATCGACACTTATTCCAAGCTTGGTGTCGTCTGCAAACTTACTAATGATGGACTCCATCCCCTCATCCAGATCATCAGTAAAGATGTTGAACAAAACTGTCCCCAACACTCAACCCTGGGGAACCCCGCTAATGACGAGCCTCTAACTGGATGTGACACCGTTCACCACTACTCTCTGAGCTTGGTTATTGAGCCACTTCTTAACCCAGGACAGAGTAAACCTGCCTAAGCCACAAGCCACCAGTTTCACCAGGAGTTTACTACGGAAGATGGTATCAAAATCTTTGATAAAATCCGGGTACACTACATCTACAGATTTTCCCTCATTGATCAGATAAGTTACCTGATCATAAAAGGAAATTAAATTGGTCAGGCAGGACCTTCCCCTCCTGCATCCATGTTAACTAGATCTTATCTCCTTATTATCCTGTAGGTGCAGTGTAATTGCCCTTCAGATGATTCGTTCCTTAGTTTTTCCTGGTACAGAGGTCAGGCTGACAGGTCTATAATTCCCTGGATCCTCTTTCTGACCTTTTATAGATGGGTGCCACATTAGCCAACTTCCAATCATCTGGGTCCTCTCCAGGAAGCCAAGACTGTTGAAAAATGATTTAAGGAGGCTTAGCAAGTACATCTGCCAGCTCTCTTAGCACCCTTGGATGGATCCCATCAGGTCCCATTGGGTGGGACAGTAGATTCCTAACATCTTCCTTCTGGTTCACGGAGGGACTATACTGTTCCCTTTCCATATCTACCCATTTAAGAGACCACTTTTCCTGTAGACAATCAGTTTTGCTATTAAAAACAGAAGCAAAGAAGGTATTGAGTACCTCTGCCTTTTCTTCATCTTCAGTAACTATGATTCCCTCATCTAATAAAGAATTTTTCTTGTCCCTTTTTTTGCCATTCATATATTTATAGAAACACTTTTTATTATTTTTATTTACTAGCTATAAATCAAAACTTTTTGATATAAAAGTAAACAGGGGAAACTGTTTTATCCCCCCAAAAATCCTTCCACTATCGCTGAAATCATTATTGATACATTTTTCATCATTTCTTTAAACTGGCTTTGTTGCTGGGAGAAATTTTATTTTTAGAAAAACTATAAAAAATAAAAAATGCATTAGAATTAAACAACAAAAAGAATTCATAGATTACTGGGCCAGATATCTCTACTTATTTGAAATAAAAAACATGATTAAAATGCCTACACAGTTATTGAAGAAAGTAAAATGCGCTGTTGAAGTCATACAAATTAGTGTTTAATCCCACTTCATCAGTCATACATTTACTTCTGTATCTTCTATAGAGTGGTGAAAGAAATGCTGAGTGATGCCATAGACCTTTTGGTTGGTGACTGTGCATATCTTAAACTCATTAAACATACTTCCTTTCTGCTGTGTAACATCAACGCTGATGAACCTTAGCGCATACACATACCATTTCTTAAACATTTGTCTGTGGTTGTCCCCTCTATCACACACTTGAAACATATAAGGAAGAAGCTCAGCTTTGGTTTCCACAGTCCTCTGTGCCCAGTAGCAATAATTCTAAATAAAATTTCACAGTAAATCACATAGTATAAGTTTTAAAGACTCCTGAAGAGACAAGTTTGAAAATAAGACTAAATTCGTCCTTGTTATGAGATGACAAAGCATTTAGTTAAAAACTGAAAGTTCAGCAAATGTGTTTGCCAGAGATTTCAGCTGTGCTAAAAAAGCTGTCAGCCTCTTACTTTCTTACAATCTATATTATTTGCAAAATTCAGCTGGGAGAGCAGTGAAGTTGCAACACTAAAAGACTACAAATTCTTGGCTTTTGTTCTGTACCCATAGCATCAGTTGACAGTTATGCACACTTTGGAGGATTTTCAGACGAAGTATTTCTGTGTTCTTTAGGTGGGAATGAGAAGTAGAATGATGCTTTTCAGAGAAATAAAAGGAGACATAGAGGAATTCTTATCTACCATTAAAATAAACCCCAGTATTTAAAACAGTGAAAATGTCAGGGTTTTTAAGCTGGAGAAGAGAGGACAAGGTGGATACCAGTTTTATTGGCTCAACCTTGCTTGTGGCAAAATTTCAATTATTAGTACTCATCAGATCATTAAATAAACCCCCTTGCATGGATAAGAGGGCTTTTCTTAAAAACATCTGCGACCAGAGAGTTTTTTTCCTTTATTTTTCTGATGTGTCTCAATTAAACTCTTTCAAAAAACTTGTCCAAGCACTCTGGAATATTGAAGTGAGCTATCTGGCTGTGTCAAAGATTTCTTCAGGAGTTTTTATGTAATTTGTGAGCTTTCAAAGGCAAGATTTATGGCATTATAATCTTCTTTAAGGCAAAGTGACATCAGAGTTACCATGTTCCCGTAAAGTTAGAGGGTATTATGGTAATAGAGACACGAACATAAGGCACAAAGTAGAAAAATGTTTCAATGTAATCAGAAGAATATTTAAAAGTTAATACAAACCCCAGAAACTAGAACTAAAATTAACAAACATCTGAAATAGAAAACTAACACCAATTTAAATGCTACTAGATTTAATACTAATGTAAAGACTTTCTGTAAGATGTTACAAAGTGAAAAATGCTATTTTTGATCCTTATTCTATAATTCTAAGCATGCTTTTTTATTAATTAAACTGGGGACCCTTTTGTCTTTTGTACAGACACAAAGATGTATAGAATCACAGAACCATAGAATCATAGCATTGTTTGGGTTGCAAAGTCTTTTCAAATTCCCTAGATTCCTTTAATCCAACCTCTCTGTTTCAGGCAGAGGCATCTTGTACTAGATCAAGTTGCTCAAAGACAAATTTTGAACCCTTGCAATGATGGGGCATCCATGGCAACACTTCCAATAAAGGGTCCCTGGCCAACCTGCTCCAGTGCCTCATCACTCACATAATAGTTTCCTCCTTTTGTCCAGTCTAAATCTATCTTCTTTCAGTATTAAAACAGTGCTTCTTTTCCTGTCATTACAGGTCCCAGTAAAAAGTCTGTCTTTCTCAAAAGATCCCTTTATATATTGATAGGACACAATACGGTCTCGCTTGTACTTTTCTTCTTCAGACTCAACAATCCCAACTGTTTCAGCCTTTCCTCATAGAAGAGGTATTCAGAACCTTTCATGGTTCTCCCCTGGACCAGCTCCAACAGATCCAGGTGCTAGACTGATATTGGGGATCCCAGAGCTGGGCATAGCTGGACACACACTTCAGGTGGGAACTCATGAGAGTAGAGTGGAGGAAAAAAGTCACCTTCCTTGACCTCCTGGACATGTTTTCTTTTTTGCAGCTTGGAATACGTTTGGATATAGGTGGGCACCGCTGGCCCATGTTTAGCTTTCCATGTACTGATATTGCCCAGTCTCTGCAGATCTGCTCTCAATCCTTTCACCACTCGGTCTGTATTGATACTGGAGATTGCTCCAACCCAGGTGCAGGACCTCACACTTTTGCAGGAGACTTCCCTCTCTCATTTCACAGAATGTTCTGAGTTGGAAGGGATCCACATGGATTGAGTCCAAGTCTTAAGTGAATGGTCCATACGGGGATCAAACTCACAACCTTGGTGTTAGTGGCAATATGCTCTAACCAACTTGAACTAATTGTTGAACTGCCTAAAGTTCATATTGCCTTCTTCTTCGGGCTTATGAAGGTCCTTCTAGATGACATGTATTCCTCTAGTGCATCAGCTGTACTGCTTATGCAAATATGCTGAGGGTGGACTCAGTTCCACTACCCATGTGATTAATAAAGATATTGAACAGTAGTGGTTCCAGTAGGGACGGCCAATGGACACCAGTTGTTACTGGTTTCCATTCAGACAGTGGACTGTGGCCTGCCATCCTTTGCGTATAGCCATTACAATTACATAAAATTAATGTTATCTCCTGAACAATACTGAAAGAAATCCTGCAAAATCATTAACCTGAGATTAGAAACAGTTTGTCACAATAATGAGGACAGGAAATGTTGATACTCTTTATATGTAATTCTGATTACAAATTCATGTCACTGAATAGAGGAAAAATCAAGGAAAATGAAATCAAGGAAAATGAAATTTTGATCATATAAATTTACATAAATCAATCAACCAAAACATTTGAAATTTGATGTCCCCAGTTTATTTTTTTTCTTTTTTTTTTTTCTTTTTTTTTTAAGGTATTGACTCCATTTTGGCTTTCGTTTTATTGTTTTGTTTTTCTTATTACAAGGAAGTAATTACAAGTATAGAAAAGAAACAGGTTAAAAATGTGCAGAAATGCTTGAAATTATTTCTAACTTTCTTGTAATTTTTTTGGATATGAAAATTAATTCCTTAAAAGTAATTTTTTTTTTTTTTT
>VYZS01074916.1:0-12316 GCA_013400695.1 Neodrepanis coruscans
TTAATTAAAGTCCTTTCAACTTAATACACCCCAAAAATCCCCTGCTGAATTTATCAAATCCTCCACCTTTGAAATGGCAAACTGAGGACGGATGAGTCTCACCCCCAGGTTATTAATAACAAATCTTCCCCCCACTTTCAGGAGCATAAAGCCTTGAAGAAGAAAATAGTTGAATGTTTTCTTTAATAAAAGCTATTTCTAAGCTGCAAATGAGCTACACCCCCTTGGACAGGAGCTGTATTGCAGAGCAATATTTATTAATAAAACATACAGTTTTATCCACTATATAGTTCTCCTCCAAAAAAATGATTTTTTATTTGCCATGGGAAGAAAACAGAAGAGGAAAAAAAAAATTAAATTAATTCTCTTCTGTAACTGAAAAGAATCATTTATCTTCAAGGCTTCTGTCACAAAATATCCACACCAGCACAGGATTATATAATTAGTTCAGAGTGTGGAGGTGTAGCTGACCTTTTAAAATGTTTTAAGAGAGATATTTTCATTCCCACAGCTATCCAGACATACCATTAGAGTTTTCTACCTCCAGCTCAGGAAAAATATTTCCTCTTCCAGGTCCATTCCAGCCCACACAGTGCTCTGATTCCAACTTAGATATTCTCTGCAGCAATCAAGCTAAGAGGCTTCTTCTTAATAATTCATAATTAAATCATAATACTGATTAAAACCAGATTTTTCTAATAAGACTGAGCAGCAATCAGAGGGAGCAGCTTTATTAGTAAGGAGAATAATAAATACACAGATGAATTACAGATGAACAAACTCAGAAATCTTATCAGGATGGTTCTCTGGGATTTGGCACTGTTTAAATGGACAGAGCTGCTTCTGAAAGACTACAAAGAGCAGTTGGAATAATGACTTTTTTAATGGAGTCCCTTCTATTTATAGAAATATATCTCTGGATATAAAGTGGATAAAAATTCACCTTTAAAATCAGAAAGTTTTCCTGCTCTGGAAAAGGAAATGATTTTCTAAAAGTCTTACAATTATTAAAGAGTTTCCCAGGGATCAGCCACATCCAAGGGTGGAAAAGCAAGTGACAGGAAGGAAAGGAGGGTATTGGGAGGGGAAAAATGGAGGAGGAGGAGGAGGAAAGAGGAAAAGGAGAAGGAGAAAGAGGAAGAGGAGGAGGAGGAAAAGGAGGAAAAGGAGAAGGAAGAAGAAGAGAAGGAAAGGGAGGAGGAAAAGGAAGAAAAGGAGGAGGAAAGGGAGAAGGAAAAGGATGAAAAAGGAGGAAAAGGATGAGAAAAAGGAGGAGGAAAAGGAGGAAAAGGAGGAAAAGGAGGAAAAGGAGGAAAAGGAGGAAAAGGAGGAAAAGGAGGAAAAGGAGGAAAAGGAGGAAAAGGAGGAAAAGGAGGAAAAGGAGGAAAAGGAGGAAAAGGAGGAAAAGGAGGAAAAGGAGGAAAAGGAGGAAAAGGAGAAGGAAAAGGAGAAGTAGGAAAACGAGAAGGAGAAGGAGGAAAAGAAGGAGAAGGAGAATGAAAGGTTTGTTATTCCTTAACAGAAGCTGAATTTACTAAACTCCCCTGGCTTTGCTGTGATCCTGCCTCAGCAGGACCAGGATATTTGCTCTCCCTGCCCAAGATCACCTAAACCTTTAACCATTTCTCAGGTGCAGGAAGAACCTTCTGACTGTTTCACCATTTCTGCTTCCCCACCTTCCACCAACTCCAAAACTCTTCCCACAGCTCCTTTCCAGACCCTGACCCAGGGAAATGGGGGGATGAGTGACACAGAATTTCCAACCTACAGGAATCTCAGACAGAGGCAGAATTTTGGGGGGTTTAGTTAAATGAAAGGGGGGTTCTTATGTCTCTGTTTCAAAAGACAACAGAGGGTTTCCCTCTCCTTTGAGAGGTGAACGGAACAGGAAAGGAAACACAAGCTGCTGAGGTAGAAATGAATGAGATGACTGAGAGAGGAAACCAGCTCAAGACAGCACTTATTTACTCCTTAACATCTTGTTGATTTTAAAATTTTATCAAGTTTTAATACAACTTCAAATTCATTTTTTTCTTTTTTTAAAAAATCTTGATCTGCTTGGCTGGAAAGAATAAAAAAACTACCTTGATTTGAATCTTTACATTAATCTTTAAAGATAATCTCTCATAATAAAGATATCATAAAATAGGATCATAAAAAGTCAGGGTTTGGGAGGCAGCAGTTCTTTCAGCTCTGCTGAAGGATTTTTAGGTGCCATATTTTTCTGTTTTGGTGAGCTGTAAATACATGAACTAAATGCAGAGTGATTGATGTCATCAATCATTCATTCCACTGCCTTAATTCCCATCAATCAATTCATTATCTCCATCTTAAAAGAAAAGATCAGCTGGAAATGCAGTTGCATGGGAACATTTTTTTTCCTAACTTGGAGAAAGGCAAAAAAAATGGACATTGCTTTAGTCCTGGTGTTTATCTGAATTAAAAAGAAATCCATTTTTTTTTTTATTTGGGAGTGACTCCAAGTCTCTCTGTGCTGAAAACTGAAATAACTCCAGAGAAAAGTTGAAATTTTAGGATTCCCTCAAAGTATCTGAAACATCCCAGGAAATTCAAGGCACTGAAAGGGCTTTTAGTGGCAACAATTTGCAGGTATAAAAATAATTTTCTGATCACTTCTCCCTGTTTTTCTGCTTCCTGTTGTTTTGCAACTACAAAACTGAGGGGAAATGGTGGATTTCAAAGAACTGAATAATTTAAATGAAATGTGATTAGCTGCCATACATATTTTCACATTGTAATGTTATTTTAATACACAAATGCCACCAAAGTGAGTCTTGGCTGAGGAAAAGTGTGTCTGTAAATTCATTTGAAGTCTCTCTCTCAGAGGCAAAGACAGAGAGCTGACACCAAGTTACTCTTCTGGGACCAAATTATCTTCCTCTCTGAAACTTAAAGCTTATAAAAATCTAATATTCTGTAAAAGCTCACAAGAAAATAAATTAATAAATGTGTATTTTTTTTTTTTCAGCCCCACAGAGTTTTTATTCACTGACAGTTTTCTGGCCTTCAGAGGATTTTTTATTTTGAATTCTGTAGCTTTTGGTTCTATCACCTCCAAGACTGAAACCTACAGAAATGGAAATGATTCCCTTTATTACAAGGAACAAATTGAATATAAAAAGACAATGATTCACTTTCTTCTTCTGTGGGAAAAAAACATTTCCAATCATATTGGTATTTTTTTTTTGTAGTAATAATAAAATTATCCTGAGTCCACTGGAAAATATCCAGGATGTGACTATGGAACAAAATTGGAATTGCCTCTTGTTTTGCCATGAGAAATATTTCCTCCTTTGATACAGATGGGAGATTTTCACTGTATTGTGGTGCTTTTAAACAAAAAAACTGAAAAAAAAGGGAGGTTGATCCTGTTTGTTCCTTGCAGATTTATCAAGTAAAAAACTATGTCAGGTTTGAAAAGATGGACTTGAGCTCAAGTTTCAAGAGAGATTTAAATGGCAAAAAAGTATCCAGGGTGAGGAGTTTAATGCCTGGATTTCCTCAGGGTGACACTGACTCCAGTGTTTTACCTGCCAGGCAATGAGATCCTTCAGCTTCTCAATCTTGTCATGATCTTCTGGATGCTCATGAATGTATTTCTCAGTAAAAAAGGCCTGTTGGAGGGAGAGCAATGAGCAGTGAGTGCAGCAAAGACAAAGGAACCAGCCCAGAAGTTCTGCAAAATAACTGGGACAGCTACAAAAGCAAAATGAAAATTGTGGAGTCACTAAATCCCAGATCACTAAATCACTAAATCACACAGTCCCAGTCACTAAATCTGGTTTGGGATGGGAGGGACTTTAAAGACAATCTCTGCCCTGGGCAGGGACACCTCCCCCTGTCCCAGGCGACTCCAACCTGCCCTTGGACACTTCCAAATCACTCCAAAGCTTTTCTTCCCCAGGCTGACCATTCCCACCTCTCCCAACCACCATCTCTGTGGTTCCTCTGGACTCCAAGAGCTCCCTGTCCTTCCCTGGAGCCCTGCAGGACACACAGCCCTGCCCTCACCTTCTCATAGTTGGTGAAGCCTCCCATGACTGCAGGGTCCACGATGCCATTGAGCAGCATGGACAGAGGGTTGATGGGCAGGTTTGGGTCATTCAGGTGCTGCTGCACCATGTTGTTGATCTTGTCATTGGTTAATTGCATGGTTTCTATTGCATTCTCCAAGGGGCTGATTTCAACCTAGAACCAAAAGAAGAAGAGGTTTGAAATCAAGGAGCAGAGTTTTGAACTGGTTGTTCATCAAATCACCACAATTAGAACATTCCAGGAATTTCTATGGTGTTTTCCAAGGGGCTGATTTCAATTTAGAACCAAAAGAAGAAGAGGGTTGAAATCAAGAAGCAGTTTTTAACTGGTTGTTCATCCAACAGCCACAATTAGGAACATTTCAGGAATTTCTATGGTGTTTTCCAAGGGGCTGATTTCAACCTAAAACCAAAAGAAGAAGAGGGGGGAAATCAAGGAGCAGAGTTTTTGACTGGTTGTTCATCCAATCACCACAATTAGAAACGTTCCAAGAATTTCTACTGTGTTTTCCAAGGGGCTGATATCAACCTAAAACCAAAAGAAGAAGAGAGTGGAAATCAAGGAGCAGAGTTTTGAACTGGTTGTTCATCAAATCACCACAATAAGGAACATTCCAGGAATTCCAGAACCAAGGGGTATTCCATGATTTTGGACCAACAATCCCCAGAAAGGGCAATTTCAGCCCTTCAGATCTTTGGTGTCCATTCCCTGGGGTAACTGATGTGCTGCTCAGTGGCAGGGGAGGAGGTGAAATGCATTTGGCTGCTGCAGGATGGATTACAACCCAGCAGGAACCACGTGAGCTTTTTGGGGAGGATTTAGGCAGAACATCAGAGATTAAGGGCTGGTGAGTTTGAGCTGCACAAAGAAGATCCAGCTTAACACAGCAGCAAGAAAGAAATGATAACTTTTAACAGGGATTTTCTGATGGCAAACATAATCCTAAGCAGCTCAAAACCCCCAGAAGGTTATTTCTGCAGTGATTATTTTGGTGCCTTTCCAAGGACAGCCAGTTGAATGTGTGGCAGGGATGAGATCTCAGCAATCTGCTGGGCTTTATTCCCATGAGGTCACATCTTCTTCATCTGAATGGCAAGAAGTGAAGGGAGAAATTGTCTTTCTTTCTCCCACAGCCTGGACTTCAATGAAGAGAACTCCTCAGATGTGCTGATGGGCTGAATTAGCTCTTAAAGTGTCTGAAAAAGTTGCTTGATTTTAATGGACTGATCTCCAGCTATTTTTTGATACTGTGTCTTTCAGAATGTTGCCAAAAGAAAAAAAAGTATTAAAAGATTTTAAACATTAGTGAATGGGCTAAAAATGACCAAGTTGCAGTGACCCAGAGTGTAGACAGCCCTCACTGAAAGACACAGGCTGCTCATATTAAAAAAAATGATGTGGTAGGGAGAGAAAAGGAAGGTTAATTGAGGCCTGTGTGCAAAATGCAAGTGTATATTTGATTACAGCCTAATTTCCATAAATGCTACATAAACAAAGCAGCACTTCTACCTGGCTATCAGTTGCTTACCCTGTTCCTGAGAACCACTTCTAATCAAATCTCTTTAGTTGTTACTCTTCCACCTGCCAGCTGATTACATCAAGGAGGTTTTAATTAGCATTTTTAACAGTCTGCCTGCTGAATTCTTCTGGAAAGCAGGGAAGGAGCCTCGTGGCTCTGCTGGGAATAGGGAGCAGAGCAGGCTTGGACAGAGCTGGATGTGCACTGGGGGAAGCTTGGACTGGGAGAATAAAGCTGTATTCCATATTCCAAGACCATTAGAGGCTAATTTTAGGATTCTGTCATTTGTATTAATGGGCTTATAACTATGCAATAATGTGTTGATGAACCATTGCTTTTAAAGCTCTTGAGCAGCTCCAGAAATTAGCACTCATTGAGCTGACAGCTTTTCTGACTCCTCTGTAGCAGCAATCACAGCTTTCTTTCTCATTTCTCTTTCTTTTTACTACTCTTATAATCCTCCCTCTCACTTTTTTAAAAGCAGATGGAGAATTGCACTTGCCATCCTACAACTCCAAAGTGGGCTTTGGGACTTGCTGAGAGCTATTTATCACAAGTGCCAGTGCTGAGCTTTGTCTCCAGGAGTTTGCTGACTCTAGGGCACTCCAAACTCCACTCAGGGCAAAGAGGAATCACACACCCCTGAGACATTTGCACCAACACAGAGATCAGCATTTGTGCTTTTTAAAACCAAGTGTGAGCCCAAATGCAGGTTGTAACTCACTGGCTGCTCTCAGCAGGTTTTTCCCTCACTTGTGTCCAGCTAAACCAAATCAGACAGAGAAATGATGGATTTGGGCCACAAATTCCTGGCAGATAATGGACAGATTGAAAAGGTTTAGGTAAAAGTCCTCAGAAGGACTTTTTTTAAAAGCCACTAGATTTAAGGCAATTCTGCCATGTTCCTGTGGGTTATGTAACATAATACAGTGCATTTATTAAATGACTCAGTCCTCTCAGCACTGATTTGATGTGATCTCACTTTACTCCTTTCAAGAGGTTTCAGTGCCATCAATAAAACATGAAAGGTGCAAAGCTGCTTGAGCATCCTGGTGCTTAGCAAGAGATCAATAATCCCTGGCTCCATAATCACAATTTAGCATTACAGGCATGTAAACCTCATGATCCCCCTCCTTCCAGCATTTCAGCTGACAGGGATCTTGCAGAAAAGTCAATACCCATCCTGGAGGAAGGATGCCAGAGGAGGTCTGAAGTTATCAAAAGCTGCCTTCCCACAGAGTATTAAGTTCCATTCTGGTATCATCTCTCAGCTCTGCAACTCTCATAACCCTGACTCACCAAATCTCCCAGGATTTCTGCCCATTTTGGTGCCCAGCAGAGTGTCAGGGGTGTGTGGACACCAAGTGCCTGCCAGGCTCTGCTCTGAGCTTGTCAGGAGAAGAGCCTTCCATGCCATTTGCCAGCCTTTCCCAAACAACACTGTTTTTGGTTTTTTTTTTACAATCCTGAAGATAAATACAATCTTTCTCCATCAGGATGATATTGAAACTACAAAATTCATTAAAAATTCAATGTGTTTTATTCAGCTGCCTATTACTGTCACACCATCACATTCATATTCTGTTACTATAGATACCATAGTAATTTTCTGCATTACTTCTGTTCATCCAAATACAACTGTCCAACATAACCTCAATGGAGCCATGAAAAAAGGTTTTAATTAATCATATGCAAATTGTTCTTTTCCTTTAAAAAGGAGCTGCACAAGAGAGATTTAAAAAACGCAGTAACAATGTTTTTATTGCTCCTTAAAAATTACAGCTGCGTGAGAATAATTTAATCTTTAAGGCATTTAATGGATATGTCTTATCTAAACAGTCTAAATGGTTGAACAGAGAAATGAGTAATTTGGAGTTACTCTGTGAGGTTGCTGAGGGTATATTTAGGCAAATCTGGAGAAGAAACAAAAACAACCTTTCATCACACATGGCAAGAAATGCAGACACACACAATGCATCTGATTGATGGGAGAATCTGAAGAAATGACAATCAAAATACCCAGCTCCTCTTTGATGAAATCCAGCCTTGGATGGGGCAGGGATCCCCTACAGCACCTCAGGTGCCTCTTCCTTTCAGGCACAGGGCTGTAGTGGCTGAGCTGCTGGGAGCCACAAATCCTTCAGGAATAGGAAGGTTGGCTGTGTCCCCTTCCCTCAGGAATGGCACAGCATCCCTTGAGTCACCAGCAGCCTCAGCAGGGTCCCCTTCAGGTGCCACACACATCCCATGGACTCCTTGTCCACAGAACTCAAGCACAGCCACACAGACACAGAAGTGCTCCCTGGCTCTATAAAACCCCCATTTTTTAATGCAGTTTCAATAAAGCCAAACAGATCTTACCATGAAAACTGATTTGACTTCAAACCACCTCAGGATCCCTGGTAATTTATAGGCTGTCACATAGATGGTTCTCTCAATCCACATGTTCTGCAAATGCACCAGAAGCACCACGTTATCACAAGGGCAGCTTTGCACTTCAGCAAAGCCTTAAAACATTATCACCAGGGAAAGGAACCACAGCACAACATGTTGGGAAGCCAGGGGGGAATTTCAAATGGAAATGCTTGTGGGGAAGATGGAGCAGCACTGATTTAAACCTGAGAGGTGACTTAGCAGAGAACAACAGCTCTCCTACCAAAGGAGAATGTTGTGGAAAAGATCCACTGCTTTACTGGACTGTCATGGAATCACAGGATGGTTTGAGTTGGGAGGGACCTTAAAAACCATCCAGTTCCATCCAGCAGGGACACCTCCCACTGTCCCAGGTGGCTCCAACCTGGCCTTGGACACTCCCAGGGATGGGGCAGCCACAGCTTCTCTGGGAAATCCATTCCAGGGCCTCCCCACCCTCCCAGCCAAGGAGTTTTACTGACCATTAGAGAAAACAAACAGTTCAGTAAAAAATTAAAAAAAAAAAAGAAGGAAAAAGGTATTAGTGAAAAAAAAGAAGATTTGCAGATGCCTGACTGGAATCTTCATGGCAAGACAAATTTTGCCAAGGGACACCTATTGTTTCAGGTGTAACAATTCAAAATCCTTTTTCCCAAACAGCTGCTTTAGAACAAAATCACCACAGCCTTCCCCATTTTTCCCCCTACTGATATAAACCACAACATGATAAACAGGTTTAATGGAACTTCTATGAAAAACAACCACTTGAAACCTCGAATTTCTTATCCAGCAAGCAAAAGCCAATGAATTGTTCAGATCCTGCAAACCCTGGGGGATTAACAGGCCAACCCAAGCGGGGGGGGGGGATTTTTTTCTTTTTTTTTAGTATTTTTTTACCGCGAATTCGTTGTCGGGGTTTTTCTCTCCCTTCCGGACGGGACGTGAGTACTCGAATCGTTGGACTTCATTCACCCTGTAAAAACTGAGAAAATAGGGAAAAAACCCTGGAATCACAGGAGCTTTGGGCTTGGAAGGGACTTTAAAGACCATCTAAACCATCTAGAGATGGTAAAGACCATCTAGATCCAAGCCCCAAAAGCACAAGGAAAATCAAACACTCTCTGTCTACTAAACTCCAACCCAAAATGTTTGTGGGATCAGGGTTTTCCAGGGGGTTGGGTGGAATCAATGCCACTGTTAAGAATTGAAATGTCCTCACCATTCTTGGCTTTGTACAGATTCATTATCCAGCAAGAATTAATCTGTTATAAAGGGGACTGGTGAAATCACAAACTCACCTCACGATTTGCTCCGACACCGGCCGGTGGAATTTGGATGGTAAATCCAGTTTGGGCTTTACAGTAAAGCACTGGATGTCTGAGTGCAGGGGTTAAGAAGTGAAAAGTGAATTTCAGCCACACTGGAACACAGAAAAGAGGGCAGAAAAAGGAAATCTGTGTATTACACAGAATCCCAGGATATGCTGAATTGGAAGGGAGCCACAAGGATCATCCAGTCTCCCCCAGAGGATCATCCCAGCCCTCCTGGAGCTCTGGCAGCCTTGGGGCTGTGCCCACTGCCCTGGGGAGCCTGGGCAGTGCCCACCCACCCTCTGGGCAAAGCAGAACCTTGGCCTGAGCTCCAACCTGCCCCTGCCCTGACACAGCTCCAGCCCATTCCCTGGGCTCCTGCAATCAGGTTGTCCCTGCACTGAGCTCTGCCCTCAGTCTCCTCTTCTCCAGCTCAACACACCCAGTGCCCTCAGCTGCTCCTCACACCTTCCCCATCCTCATTCCCTCCTTTGGACACTCTCCAATGGCTCAATGTCTTTTTTATATCATGGTGCCCCAAAGTGCCCCAATATTGGAGGTTCAGAGCAGAGCAGGACAATCCCCTCCCCGGCCCAGTGATCTCTTCCTTCCTCCAGGGCACCCAAAAGTGCAGGAGGGCTCCCTTGCCCTGTGCTGCCAGATTCACTGCTGGTACCCTGTGTACAAGCCAAGGATACACTGGCCAGAGGAATTCTTGATGTCCTCCCCTGGGGGTGACGTTGTCTTCATCTTCTCAGCGTTGGGGAACTGGGTCAGGAGCCGCGCCTCGAAATCCTCGCGGCGCTCGTACTCCTTGCCCCGATAAATGAACACCTTGTTCTGCAAACACAGGGACAAACTCAATCCTGCTGCAAACCCAGCACCCTCAGCAAAAGAATTGGCACCTCACAAGTGTTGGCTCCAACGCTGTTAAAGCGAGGAAATTTCCTCCCACTGGAGGGTAATCGATGCTTTACAAATATTTTATGCCGAGTCAATAAAGCGCAAATGGATTTTCTCACCTCTGTTTCAGGCTGAGATCATTAAGCACACACTTGCCTTGAGGTGTCTGTAGGAACCACATTAAAAGTCAACTAAATACATGGTTTCAAGGATCTATAAAAGGGGTGGCCATTGAAAAGGTATTAAGGCAAATTATGTCTGTGAAATCCAGAATCTCTCCTTCCCCTTCCACGGGGAACGGATGCCAGCCAGAACCAGGCTTTTTATACACAAAAAAATGATTAGAAGGCAATGAGGTGAGCAGACAAGAGTGGCAGAGAAAAATATCAACATAAAATGATGCCAGTTTGAGGGGGAATTACCAAAAATCCTGATTCTTTTAGAAAGATTCACACAGACTTCATATGAGTGTATTGGATATTTGCCTTTGTAAAGTTGTCTGCACACAGCACAACTTAAAAATTAGGGATATTGTATTTGTTAAGTATTGGGGTTTTTTTTTCCTGTAACAATGAAGAAAATGAAGATATATTTTACACAGCCCATTTATCCACTGCTTTAATGAAATTCTAGAGAAAAATGCTAAAGACGCTGCATATTTTTAACTGATCAAACACATTAAAGGAAGTTTGGATAAAATTTGCATCTGAATATGCTTAACCTCATTATTCCTCACAAAGTGAACACTTAGTGAAAAAAATTATACAGCACTCATTAAAAAAGGGTGTTATGAGCAGAGGAGGAACACGGAACAGTTTCCATTTGACCAGTTGGGTCTAATTCTGCAGCGGTGCCTTTTGAAAGGCTCAGGAGATGAAAGAACACTCTCCAAATTGGGGGAAAAAAGGTGGTAATGGATGTTTAAAAAGTCTCTCTATAACTGTAATTCATGTCTACACACTTGTAATTCACAGGGAATATTGGAAGAGAGGGAAAAGCCTGTAATGAGGATTTTCTCCATCAGCAAGGCACTTAACAGCCTTTTATTCAGAGTTTTTGTTGCTCATTTATTACAGACTGACCAATCCACAAGGCTGTTTTAAAGCACCAGAAGTGTTTTGCTGCACTTACAAACCCCTCATTCAGCTGTGAAGAGAAAAAGCAGTTTAACACTCAAATAGACTCAAAATGTTGTGCCTGGTATCCCTTTGGCTGAACTCACTGGGAAAGGTTGTGTTTTGTTCTCCTGAAATTGGGCAGGGTTAGATGGGATATTGGGAAGAAATTCTTCCCTGTGAGGGTGGAGAGGTCCTGTCAATTATTCCACAGTAAAAAAACAGAGTTTGTTTTATACATCCAAAAAATCAGTGTTAAATAGATTTCTCCACAGCAAAGAGAAATTTCCAGAGCAAGGAATTCTTCTTCTGTGGAAAAAAGTGGACACTTACTCTTATGAAGGTGGGGAATCCCTGGCCATAGTATCCAACAGCAAAATAGTCTGGTTTTGGTCTTATCACCTTCACAATGTTCTCATAGAACTGGGCTTGCTTTCTCTGCAAAAGAAACAGAGGGAACTTCAATGACTTAATACTTAAGATCTCTCCTGTGNGCAACTTCAATGACTTAAGATCTCTCCTGTGTGCATCTGTAAATCAAAGATGTTTCATTTGCCTTTTTTTTCCTCACTTTTCCATCAAATATGTGCTGAAATTTGAGCAACATCAGACTCTGTAGCCATTACTTTTATACTCATCTTGGTGAACCTCTTCATTCCATATCCAATATCTCAAATTTGATGAATCTCATCTTGAAGAACCTCAGAGTTCCATAACCAATATCCCAAACTTGATGAACCTCACACTGGTGAACCTCTTCATTCCATATCCAATATCTCAAATTTGATGAACCTCATCTTGGTGAACCTCTTCCTTCCTTATCAANCAAATTTGATGAACCTCATCTTGGTGAACCTCTTCATTCCATATCAAATATCACAATTTTGATGAACCCCATCATTCCACATCCACTATCCCAAATTTGATGAAGCTCCTCTTGGTGAACCCCACTGTTCTATATCCACTATCTCAGTTTTGATGAACCTCATCATTCCATATCC
>VYZS01074917.1:0-23129 GCA_013400695.1 Neodrepanis coruscans
TTTCCAACCTAAATTATTCTCCATGTACAACAGAGCTATTTAGAGAAAAAGGAGGTTTTGAGGGAGACATTTGGGAGCATAAACCAGCTCAGGCATTATCTGCACTAAAGGTAAGAGCTGACCATCCATCCTCACTGTGAGGCTGAAGCTCCCAGAAAGCCCCAGTTTATCAGCACAGCCCAGAATGGGGATAGGCCTGGGCTTAAATGCAGGTTGAATGTTTTCCCATGGGCTTTATTGAATCAGGGCTGAAGTTTCAGGTGGGATGTGCCCCACTGGGAACTGCCTGGTTTGTCCTGCAGCTTTTTGTCCCTGATCTGGAAGCTCCCTGGCCCTGCTGGTGTTGGGTGGAAGCTGGACCTTATTGCAGGTTCCTTTTTTACTGTGCCCAGTATTTGTATTTCCAACTGCAGCAAAGCAGCCCCAGTGGTTTATGACACCCACAGAGCTGCAGAAGAACCACAGCAAAGGTCTGAACAAAGGCACTGAAGCATCACAGGGCCATCACCTGGGCTGGGAGCAAACCTTGGGTTGTGGGGATGATTTCAGGGTCTCCTGAGTGGAGCAGCAGAATCTTAATTCAGGCTTTTCATTCTGCATTCAAATCTACACTGAAATTAGTCAGAAAATGACCTCATCTAACAATGATGAAGAAACAAGATGACAAGCAAGTGTCAATAAGTCTCAGAAGATGGAACATCATTCCTGAGCACAATTAAACACAGCCCTGCTCACATCCATCTCTGACTGCTCATGAAATCCATATGGACTCATGACAGGCTTTCTTAGGCCTGTTTTTTCCACCACCCTTAGATGCAGAATGAGAGTCTGACTGCATGAAAACTGACTGTGTAAAACTTAGGTGAGAGATTTAGATGGGCTCTGACTGTAAAGAGAAAGTGTCAGTTCTGAGGAGTCCCTTTCTAGCAACAGCATCAGGACAACCATTAGAAAAGAGAATGTATCTTCTTTCAAGGATGCCTGGAAAGCAGCAGAACCCAGGGTCAGGTTCATGGGATAAAGGGATGAGCAGATTTGGGTCAGGGACAGCAGAGCAAGGGCACAAGGTCTTCACTCTTTTCTGTTCCCTGTTTCTGTGTCAGTGAAGGAGAGAGTGACTTGTGGCAGCAAATGGTAAATAAATGATATTTTATCCAGGGGTTTGCCCTATTTACATTATGACAAATGCCAGATAACATGACAGAGCTGAACAATCACTGTGTAAAAGTGCTACCAACTGCTCCCAAACACAGAACACTCCCTCTTTCTCTCACACTAGACACATTTTTGTGGGATCAGATCCTCATTCAGTTCTTTCAACGCTTTTTCACAAAACTCTTTTTGTAATTTAGGGAGGAAAAGTTTTATTTAATTATCATCTTTTTTTTTTTTCTTGTTTGAATTGACCAACTGCCTATCTTCCCCTGGCTTCATCAAAGAAGCCACCAGTACCAGAGCACATCTAATTTTAAGCAAGCTTTAGTAGGCAGACTTAAAATCATGCATTTTAGTTTCAGTAACTTGCAATTTCTGCAGGCTTTGATAGTTCACTTTAAAGAACAAGCCTTCTTTAATGACAAAGGCTTAAAAGAAATGACCTTTTTGAACAAAATATCAAAGCTTGGAAAAGATAGTTCCTTGGAAAAAAAAAAGTCTGAATTAAAATGACCTTGTGTTCTGAAACTTTCTCATACAACATCTGATGTCTTACTTTTCCTTTGTACCCTCTGAATGGGACCAAGGATAATTTAGAAGTGTGGTGCCTCTGGTCCATTTTGTGATTTTGGGAAGACTTGCAGTGCATTAAGGGAATTAAAAAAGTAAATCTGATCCCACACACACCCTCTATCAAGGCTGCTCAGCAGCAGAATCAAAGCTGTGTGTGTTTGTCAGAAATTCAATAAAATGCTGGAAGACATTCTAGTGATCACAAATATTCCCTTCTGGTCACAAACAAAATCATTTTCTGCGCAGCAAAATCATTTCTGAGTTTGAAACCACCCCAGTCAGTAGAGATTTGGGCAGTACCAGCAGTATCTGCTGTCCCCAGCACAATCAAAGCTCTGTTGCAGCCACAAGCAGAGGACTGGGAGAAGGAGGGAGCTTGTATCCCTTTTCTTCCAGCTCTGCCCAAAAGGAGCATTTTTGTTACGTGTAACACAAGAACTGTGAGTGGCCCTGAAACAGAAGTGGCACCTTGATAAGGGTCACTTCCCTTGGTACTGGTGGAAAATGTTGTGATGCTGTTTTGTTGGGGGGTTTTATGGAGTGAGACCATCTTCTCTCATAGAGCAAAGCCTGTGAAATAAATAAATCAAAAGTACAAATGAAGCTGCAAGCACACTCAAGCTGTTTTAGGGACAATGAATTCCTTACTGAGAGGGGGAAAAGGGAGGCAGAGAGCAGGGAACAGATGTGGAAACACTTCTAATCCTGCAATTTGGACTCTAACTCTCACTTGTTACAGAACTGCTGGGAGCAATGTTAACAACAACTACAAAAGAACTCCAGCCAACCTTACATTTAAGTTCTTACAAGGTTCATAAGTACCTTCAAAGTGGTCCTCAAGCTGTATTTGATGTTGGACAATTTCTCAAGAGTTTTTAAACTCTCTGATTGACCAACATCTACTTTTCTCAAGCGGCTTTATGATCACCAATGACATCAGTAACTTAATTCTATCAAAAAGAAGGAAATTCAGCCTGAATTCAACTGGTTAGAAGAGGCCCCATGTGTTTCTTGGTGGATGTACACCCCTTACTGCTCTAGAAAGCACTGCAGCCACTCAGATACCATGAAAAAGCAGAGAAGCAGAATCAAAGATGCCCCATTTCCCACATGCATTAGAGGAGTTGTCACTGTCCCCACTGCCCTGGGAGTTCTTGGTGCTCCTCCCACAGACCCAGTAACCACTGCCCTGCACCTTTTTGGGGGTAAAACCAATTTACTGCCCACAATTAACTGAATGCATCCCAACAAATTCCTCTTCCCAGAGCTCCCCATTTCCCCAGGCCAGGATTTGTGGCACTTGCCACAGCACCTCCTCCCTTATCAGGGGAGCCCTGACAACCCCTTATCTGTAATTAGAAGAATCACTTGTTGACTCAAGGAAGGTGGCAAACCTGCCCAGGCCCAGGCTGGGCTGACAAGCAGCAAAGTACCCAGAAGCTGGAGCCTGGGCTTGGCACAGGGGTGGGGTGGATGGAGACAGCCTGCCAAAGCCTCTCCTCCTTGATGTCTGTGCCAGGCAGAGATAAGAGCCCAGCTGGTGAGCTGGGATTTGGCAGGACAGCCACCTGCAGCCATGGGCACCCCAGTGAGCAGGACCCTCCAAATGCTGCCTGGACAATGGCACATGAGTGCTGTGAGGGAGGGGACAGAGGGTGTCCCCACTGCTGGGCTCAGACAGGAGTGTCTGACTCCCTCTTGGGCACTCAGGCCAGTGCAGTGCCTTGATGTGAATGCTGCCAGCAGGAAAGTGCTCAGGGAGAGAAAAAAAAAAAAAAAGCCACTCTTGTGTTCAGCATATCTGAATTTACACATTACACAGGCACTAATGTACAGCCTGGCTCAGGGATGGCCAGGAGATAAGGACACCATCCCATGGCTGGCAGGCAGAGCCACAAGGACAACCCCCATCCAGGTCCTTCAGCTTTGCACTGCTCCTCAAACCTTGTCCCAGGAAACTCTTGGGAATCATTTCAGATTCCTCAGGATCATCAGGGAGGGCTGGCAGGTGCCCAAACAGAATCAAGGCCATACTGGTGATGACTCTTTTCAAACAATGCCCATGTTTATCAAGGAGGAAGGAAATTCCTGTGCCCAGCACATGCAACCCCAACCCCAACCACCTGCATTGTCATCATGGTGTTTCCAGCCTTGTGCCAAGAGAATTCCTTGAAACACAGCACATTTTTCCCAGTTAACAAAGCCATACAAACCCCCCCATGGCTACTCAGGTGAGTGAGATGCCCAAACAGAACAATAATGTCAAAACAAAATGTAACAAAATAATAATATTTTAATATTATGTATGTTAAAGTATTTTGGACGATAATAATAGAAAACAGGATGTCCTTCATGTTTAGAAGTGAAAAGAATGGTATTGTGAGGTAATAAAAAAAATATTAGCAGAGCAAAGTCTACTTGCTCAGTAAGTGAGCTCAGCATGGAGTCAAACAGCATATCAAAAGCAGAAGTCTGTAATAAAATAATGATAAAAAAATAATGGAGGGAAGATACAACAAAAACCATGCTGGCACAAGCAATGAGTGTGTTTTCATGAACTTCATGAAAATTTTTGTGCTCACAAAAGAGCCACTAATATTTACATTTCAGTTTACAAGAGCCAAATCTTCAAACCTATTCAAAGCAGTCCATTTGGCAATCAAAGAGATTCCACCTCTTCAGCAGCTACCTGGAAAGGAAGAGATTCTTGTTAGTTATATCTTATTGTCTTTATTACAGAAACACAACAGGCTGAAAGCAGGGCTGGGTCCAGTGGGCAGCAGGCCTGGAGCTTTCTATTTATCTAATAAAGTTTCCTAGGCTGGACTTTCTACCAAGAATCTATGACATTTTCAGTTTCCAATTAGTTCTGGCTAATTCCTGTTAACACACAGCTTTAGGATCAGTGTTTTCAGACAACTTTCATGCTTCTCACACTTGCCCAGTTTTTAAAAACAGCTTACAAATGTTTGCACTCTTTTTCCACACACACACTCTCTCAGCTGCAGAAACCCTCAGGTGAGATATGAAATATCACCAGAGTCTACAAATATAATAAAGATGGAATGGCTTTCCTAGGAAGGTTCCTTGTACTCACCTTTCCAAGTGAATCACTTACTCTAAAGGCACAGCAAGGCTTTTTATGGCTGCAGCACTTGCCATAATTTATATTGGAGGGTGTAAACCTCAGGAAAAAAAAAAGCCCAGGCTCGTGGAGATCCGGTACTTTGAAGATGGGATCTGTAATATTATGCATTGCATCATTGTTTTCTATCTTAAAAGGAGGTGGCATCACCACAGAGCTGCAGCTGTGCACTGAGCCACTGCCTCATCATGAACATGGAGGCAAAGCCCAGACTTGTAATGCACCTGCAGGTTCTCTAATCTTGCTCTAATAGTCCTGACTCAGCACTGGGGGAAAATGCTCAGATGCTTGTTTACTGAAAATAACCCTCTTTTTTAAAACTGCAACCATATTGGAGTGTGGTAATGAAGCTGTAAAACTTCCAGAACTGGGATCCACAGGTGTGAAATGGTTGAAACCAGTCAAAGGCAATTCCATACTTTTTGGCGGCGCAGGCGTTCGGGTCTTCCAGGAGGATTCTTTTCTGCAGTAAAGTTACCTGTAAAATCCATCCCACATGAAAACAGGGTACAAAATTCCAAAGAATATATCTGTGCTCATTTCACAAAAGGAGTTTTTTTCTGGTCTTTCCTGCCTCAGTAAAATGCAGTAACCCTTCTGCTGCACAGGGGAATTAATACTTGTTAGAAGACTCTTTTCACAGTGGCTTCCCTGGTGCTGCTCCAGCTGCCCCCTCTCTGCTCCTTTAGGAACAGAATCGAACCTGCTGTTAAATCCAGCTGGTTCTACCATATGGGTTTTCCAAAGGCTTGGGAGCTCCAGTTCTCCTGGAAGCCCCTATGTGATGCCTGTTCTCTGATCCCTGCACTTCTGCTCTTGTGATGAAGGTACTCACCTGCTCTTCAAGTGTAGGAAAATTAATGATTATTAACGTTGGACATCCCACCAAGAGCAGACAATCAGGCAATGCAGAAAACTTTACCCAAGGCTCAAGTTCTTTTCTTTTTTTTTTTTTTGTTGTTGTTTATTTTTATCCCTTTTCAGTGCTCTTCCCCATCCTACCCTCTTCATCCTCCTCCAACAATAAATAATCCTGACAGGTGCAGAGATTCCACTGCCCTTCTTGTCTGATGTTTTCCAACAGGAATTTCAACAATTCTCAAAGAGCAGGACACCTGTGCTTCACAGAGAGAGAGCCCAGCTCCCTGAGTGGTCTGTGTGCTCTGGAAACACAGCCAGCAGCCACGAATTTCTGGGAGAGCACCCAGCTTTCTTCAGTGTGTGCAGTTACTTTGACTCCTTTGAAATGCTGCTGTTGCTGCTGCTCTTACAGAAGCCCTGCAGGTGGATATCAGATTCCACCTTTTTTTTTTTTTTTAACTCATTAAAAGGTGTGGTATTCTTATATTAGCTCAGAGTAATGCTTCCTACCAGGCAGTGCTAATAGTATTTTTAAGTGTCTTTAATTAATAGCTTTTTGTTATCAACTGGAAATAGATTTGCCCAGTAGACCTTTAACTCTTTATTTCCCACAAGTATTTAAATAAGAAAGAATATCACTTCCATCAGGGATCCCCTGAGGTGGAAGCAGAGTGTTTACAACCAGAGTGTTGAAGTTCTGTCACTACTTGCACAGGGAAATGGGAGTTTCCACTATGAAAACTTCCCTCTCCCACTGAAGGTGCCCTTTGACAGGGGAAGTGTCTCAGGCAGAGCAAAAAGTGCTATGCAAAGAGAAAAAAAAAGGGGGGGGGGAAAAGCCCAAATACATTAAATTATCAATAATCTCCACAGAGAGAGATTGCACAAGAAAGAGAAATGGAGAGTTTGTAGATCAATCATTTATTGAATGGTCCTGAAAATTGGTGTCAGGCCTGTGCTGTTATGAAGCCCAGACTTGTACACTGTGTCCTCAGGGCTTCTGCTCTTCCCAGAGCTCCTGGCAGCTCTGAGTCACCAGCTCTGCACTGGCTTTCTCTCAGTTCTTCCCTTCAGCCAGGACAGATCCCAGATCCTGGTCCTTCCCAACACAGTTCAATGCACAGTCCTGCACTGGCCTTATGCAAACACTGACAGTGTTTTTCCTTGGATTCCCATTATTCCACAGCCATGACCACCCTTCTTTATTGCCATTTATCCTTCCTTGGGTGAGTTCAGGCAATGATGACATTTTGTTTTCCTCCAGCTCCCAATGCACTGAATAGAAAAGGACCAAATAACTTCTGTGGGAACCATGTGCAAGAAACACACCCAATTAATCAGCTGTTCCCTGTTTCCAATGACATTTGGATGTTCCTATTAACCAATTTAATAGTCTATTTCATGTAAGTCATCTTGATTCCTCATTATTCTAGAAGAGCTTGTGGTTTGCAATATTAAAGACAAAACATTAGAGATGTCCATTAGAGCCTCCTTGTATAGGAAAATGTAGAAATACCACAATAAACATTTGGACTAATGGATTAAAAAAAAAATAAATCCCATTTGCGTTATTATATAGGCTGCAATGAAAATAAAATTATTCCTAATCCTCATCTGCACCCTTTATAGGCAACAGTTAAGTGACTCCTGCAGGAGAAACAGGGCAAGGAAGATGAAAGATAACTGTGTGCTGGATTTGAAAGACTGAGGGGAAAAACCCCTAATACTGAATATCTCACAATTTTTCCTGGAAAAAAAAATCTGGGATAAAAAGATAAAGTATGGAAACCCTCATCTCAAGGTGAGAAAACTGGAGGAGAAAAGCTTTGTGAAAGGTGACTGTGTAAGAAGCATGTGAGTGCTGCCATAATTGTTTTCTGAGACTTATTCAGTGGTTTGGGCCAAATTTTAGACAGCCATAATTTCCTGCCTAGAACTGCCTGTTTTTTATCCAGTCCAAAAAGCTGAATGATAAGAGTTTACCTGAGATTTTAAAGATACAATGGTGTCTTCAAGGTCCTTTTTTGCAGATGCTGGCAGCAGTTCTTTGAGGATTTTTGCATAGTCTTCTCTTATAGTCATCAGCTGTAAGAGAACAAAGATAAATTTATATGTAGAGATGCTCTCAGATGCTGAAGAGAACCTTTTTTTTTTGCTTCTTTTGCCCAAACTGGAGTAAAAGTAAACACAGGATTGTGCTATAAATGGAGAGGGAAGGAGAGAAAAGAAAGATCAGCAGAAGAGGTAAAAAAGACAAAGAAAGGAAAAAGGAAATGTAAGAACAAAAATATATGGAGAGGAAAAAAAACCAAAGAGTAAGGCATTAGCTGGGACATGGTCTGAAGAAGCAATAATCATTCTTAAACCCATCCTAACTGAGTATTTCTACAGACACCTTGCAAATTGATAGTCACATTTGGAGTGACATTTGTCCCTGGCTCCTCTAGAAAAGGTGAATTACTGTTTAAACCAAACACATCTTTTACAAAATTTCTCAACTTCTATGTGCTTTTAAGGACTTACTTTTTCTTATTCATCCTACAGCTACTTTTTCCTGCACTTTGTGTCTCCCTCCATGGAGGCTACAGGACATTCAACACACAGATCTGAGCATCTCAGAGCTGATACCAGACCAGATGTTCAGCCCAAAATCAGGAGGTGTGACCAGGAGGGCATTTGAGTTCATAACCTCATGGAACAGATGCTGAGTAAAGAGTGCAGTCACAGAGCAGTGACACACGAAGAGAGATCAGATGGAAGGGCTGTGCTTTGCATCTCTCCACTGTGGTTGGATTTGCTGAGTCTTGGCCCAGGATAAATCCAAAGAGCCTGGGTCAGGTCAGTCCCTCATGCAGGACCTGCTCACACAAGTCAGTTCTTGGCTGAATCAGGGCCTCACATCTGTACTTAACTTCCAATAGGATTAACTGCTTAATTCAAATTAGGCAAGGACTTAGGTGTTTTTCTGGATTAGCAGCTGAATATGTAAATAAAGGATCAAAGCCATTCAATATCAGATTAACTCATAAAACATCTTTAAACTTTCGAATCATGTCTTTTTTTTATTTTTTTCCCTGGTGGTTTAACACACCACCACCAACATCTCCCTTTGCAACCACAGCTCCAAACCTCAGGAAGGCAGGAGCTGCAGGTCCCAGCTCCTCCACGTGCTCCCACACGTCAGAACCCCAATTCCCCACCCAATTCCCCATCTCACAGCCCGTGCCAAGCCCTGCATTATTCACCACGCAATTATCAATACAAAAGGAATCAAACGATCTTGATGAAACGTTAGGAAAATTCTCGCCCGTGACTCAGCCCAGCACACAGATAAATCGCCAAGTCTTTATGCAAATCGGGCAATTAGAGGCTTTCCTTGGGAACCGCGAGGAAGTGATGCCACTATGCAAATTTTAAGGGGAAGGAAAAAAAAAAAAAAAAAGAAAAAAAAAAAAGAGGTGAGACAGGAAACCTTGTTTGAACTCTGCTTGTGATCAAAATTTATGTTTTTGAAAGCTGCACCAATAAATTTATGCTACTATTTCTATCAAGGCCTCCAAAGTTACACATAGGTGCTTTGCCAGGATAAATATTTTCTGAGCCAACAGCTCATTTGGGTGGGGACCTTGATAGAGCAGAAACATATATTTCAGTTGATTCAACATGTTCCACTTATTCTTGGTGAGATGAGGCCAGAAACAGGCAGCTAGAGCAGCAAAATGCTTTCCTTTCCTAAATTTTGAATAATAAATACTCATTTCATGGGTAAGAGGATCTGCATGATCACCTGGCCAGCAGGGAGATACAACAAAAATTTTAATGCAGCTCTGTGAGGGAAATATTAATGCTCTAATTGTGCAACAGTTTTCTTGCAACCAGGTCACTGCTTTTTAATAGTTTAATCTGCAATTGTCCTCTAAATGTGTGCTTTCACAATGCTGGTAATGCCTGCTATTAACTCAGCAAAGCAGCAAGGGATTATTCCCTTTTGACAAAGGTGTTTCTTGGAAAGTCAGGAAGAAATATGTGCTGTGCTATAAAATACAGACATGTATTATGGGCTTGGCTGGAAGTGGAGCAAGAAAATGAGAAACAAGCCTGGTGGCTGCAGCACAGCTTGGGCTGATTCCTTCCTCTACTTCAGAGGGAAGACACACAGACTTTTTTTTTTTTGCAGTGAAACCTGTCCTTTTGGATACCACTCCAATTCGTTTGAGAAGACAGAATGTGGTGCTTTCAGCTGTGCATGACAATAAGATGAAAATAAGTTGCCAGCTGTTTCCTGCCATATTATGGTAAACAACCTGCTGGTATTTTTGGCTGAAGTTACTATCAAGGCTTATTGACCCAAGAGATGAAAATAGTGCATGGAAAAAGTCTAAATCACTTCTTACAACTGCAGAGTCACCCCGAGTGGGCTGATGGAGACTCCTTATTTTTTAACACTTATTTTGGACCAATACAAGCTATGTCTGCAGGGATTTTTTTTTTTTGGTGTGTGTGTGCCTTAAAGGCTTTTTTGTTCTTTTATAGCCTCAAGCTGCCTCCCTAGGATCCACAAATACCATGTCTCCTCTTGCACTCTTGAGGGATGTTTAAAATTGCAATTCTTCAGCCCTCAGGAGGGCTTTAGTCTGCTGGATGAGGATGGCTCTATTTCATTTACTCTTGTGGTCGTTTTTCTTCAGTCCTGAGAAAGCTTTTTTTTTTTAAAAAAAAAAAAAAATTCATTTTGGTGAGTTGATTTAATCCATGAACCCCCAGGAAGGTTTTATAGCTTTTAATATTAAGCTGCCACACTGGTCTTTGTTTATTCAGGTTGGTGGGTAACATATGAGGTTCAGAGTTTTGCCATCAATCATCTCTGGTGGCAGCAGGAACAAGGGAAAGCTGAAGTTGCCACACGTAGCTCATGTGTGCTCAGTCACACCATAAATGAGGGAAAAAGAAGAGACAAACACTCACAGAATTGTACAAAGTGATGCCAAAAGCAAGGCAGGTGTAATTTCACACACCATGAGATTGTGTCAGAGCTGGGCACTGACCATTCTCAAAGAGATCAAAGTTGGGTTTGATGCCCAGAAGTGAAACATCCAAATCTGAGCTTTCCAAACCAAGCAGTCAGGCCTGGCCTGAGGCTTATCAGCAGATTCACAGAATTGTTTAGGTTGTTCAAATCCAACCATTGACCCAACACTGCCAAGGCCACCACTAAACCAGGTCCCTCAGCACCACATCCACATCAACCCTGAAATCTCTGCAGGGATGGTGGCAGCCACTTCCTTGGGCACCACTGCAAGGTGAGTTTTAACTTCACTACTTCAAGGAGTCTTCAGGTGACACAACTCAGTTTTGCAGCCACTCATCATCTCTAAAATCCTCAGAGGGCTGTTTTGGGGGCTGGGTTAGGAGCAGGTGGGAGCACAGGACCCACTGGGGACAACCCCAATTGGCACCTCCCTGTGCTCTGATCGCTCACTTTCCTTTTGGAAAGGAACAGCTAAAGCACATCCAGAAGAAAAATAGTATTTTAAATATGACCAGATGCATTGAACACATGTGCTGACAACAGCCTGCAAAGCAGAGGATATTCTGTGTCTCTTCCAGGGCCTGCACCAGATCCTGTTCAGGTTCCTGACAGACACTTCTTCCCTTGCTACATCCAAGAGGTCTGTGATGCTGAGTTCATCACCCAGAACTCACTGGCCCTGGTGCAATATCCCCATCACATTAAGAAAAAAAATGAATCAAAATTTCAAAAACCCCAAACAATTGGAATCCTCTCCAGATTTCCCAATTGTACATGACTTTATCTGAACCAGAGGAGAATGAGGAAACTGGAAAAGGAACTGAATTAAACATTGCCAAAGCAAATGAAGGGACCACAGAGGAGTTGTTCAAGTTCCTTTAGAAGAAATAAATCTTGTCTTGAAGGGCATGAAGTTAACATTGTGTTTATGTCAGATAAGAATCAAAAGTCAGTTCACTTAACCAGGGTGTTGTGGTTTTTTTAGTATCTTAATTTCTGCCTGTTTATAATATTTATGAAGGAGAATAATTCCACATGTGCCAGGAAATACTCGGATAGTGACCAAAAGGCATAATTAGGATCATTTAATTGTTATCAAATTTTCTCCACGTTTCAGGGTGAGTAAGATGAGAAAAGTAATTTCCTGTCTCTCTCAAGTCCCTTCCTGCATTATTTAAACAATTGTATGCTATAATGCTGTTTAAAAGAAAAAAACTCCTTAAAAAGGTTATGCATCTGTTCTGCAACACACATGAATGAAGACATGAAAGATCTGCTGTTAATAAATCTGCAAACAGGTTAGAGTACCAAAAAGGTAAAAATAACTCCTTCAGCCTCAGGCAAATCATTTAATCTCAGAATAAAGTCTCCTCCTTCTAAATGAGGGTAATGATAATAGTAATAATAATAATAATGATATTGCTTAGATCAGCTTCTTTCAGGTGGTGTGAGGGCTGCTGAAGGAATTTTCTAAAAGCACTTTGAAAAGGGCAAGTGAAGGACAAATTACTACAATGCCACCCCAATTAAAAAAACAACCCAAACCCAAAACCCAACCCTAATCAACACCACCAAGAACAAAGCCACCATAAACCCCCCCCAAAAAATTGCAAAGAATGATTAATCACTGCTTGTTTGTGTCCTTCCTAATTGCAAGGGCTCCTCCTTTGCTTCTCAGCACTCCTGAAGTCTAAGTGAGCTCAGCCCCACTGCCACAAAACCTCTGTTGAGTCCAGATGTGCCCCTTCCTCCCACAGCTGCCCTGGGGCACTCTGGGCAATGTCTATAACCCAGCAGCCAAACCAACCAAAATTGGCAATATCCCTAAACTTCAGATCTCTCCAGTAAGAGAAAATTCAACTGGAGCTTGAAATCTTCTGAAAACATTTTCCCTAATGAAGAATCCGATGATGTATCAATTGTTCCAGTGAAGATCAAGGCCTGACCATTTGTCCTTTCAGAAAATAATCAAACACGAATATCCACTGCCTTTTAGGCCACATCCTCTCTTGTTTCAGGCAGTGGGAACTTCGCCTCTCACTGTGCAACGGCCGCTGAAATATGGTCCTTCCAGACTTAGAGAAATAGAATGCAATTTGATACAAATGTTCTCAAGTTCTTAAGCAAAGTAATGAACACCATAAATCCCATGAATTTGGCTCAGCTGAAAACAGTAACCAAGCAAGATCAGCTGAGCAAGTCATTTTGTCAAGTGAACACCATGTTGTTCTCCACAGAGAAAATACTGCTGGAGCACCTCCCCTGTCCTGACAGTTCCAATAAAACATGAATTGGTGGCATAGCCATCCTCTTTGTTTGTCTGTCTTTAGCCAGTAAACCATCTGAGCCTCCAAAACATTTTTGCCTTGTTGTTTCACTAACCCAGGGGACCTCCAGCCCTGCTGAGCTCCAAGACTTTTTTTCTTTTGGTTTTTTTTTTCCTCCCAACCTGCATCCAAGTGGCCTTATTACTTCAGTGGCTTGTATTTCGATATCTTTCTTTTCTTAACCAAGATCTCCCACCTGGAAAAATCCTCTGTTTGTAGTTAAGCAATCTGAGTCCATATAATTCATAGCTGCAAAGGAAGGGAAGGCAGGCAAAGCTTTTTGAAAAAAAAAAACCCACCAGTGGGCTGCATATGGCAAGAACAGCATTCTTGGGATTAGGCGAGTTGGAGAGGAATAAAAGCTTTCACTGTCAACACCATGGAACAACCAGGAATGTTGTGGCTAGAAAATTCACGCTGTTCTCTCAGCCTCCCCCTCTCCAGGGCTCTGCTATTGTTCCAGCTGGGGTTTGGAAGATCCAGGACTTATTTTCTTCTCCTTCCAGATGACTCAACGCCGATGCCATCTTTGTTCCCCCAGCACTGCTTCCCTCAGCTCTTGTCAATGCCATGGGCCCAAGAGGTTGGGGTTGCAACTGGAGGGTTTTCCCCCTCCATGGGGTGAGGAGGACACCCCCTGACACCCCCTGACCAGGAGGAACCAAGCCCAAACCAGTCCAGCTGCTTTCCTGAAATCACAGAATCACAGAATATCCCAAGTTGGAAGGGACCCCCAGGGATGATGGAGTCCAACACATGGGGTTAATTCCTGGCTCTGTCGATTCCTAATGCTCTATCAGGATAATTAACTCTGAAATAAAGCATCTCTGACACCACTGCTGGGACACATTTCTGCAGTTCAGTTGTACATTCCAGCATGTGTCACCTTCCATATTGTCCCCCCCATGCAGGATGGGAAGGTGTCAGTGTCTGGTGTGCTCCAATGCCAGGGAGAGCTCTCACAGCTCAGCAGCAGGATCAGGCTCAGGATTTTCACACTGATTCTGTGAGCAAGGAAATCCTCCTGGATAATAATCAGAATCTACTTTTACCATCACCAACCATTTCCAAGAACAAAAATCCAATCAGTGTCTCAGCTGGAAAAGCAGCTGCCAGGTTTGCAAAGAATCAGGATGGGGAGGAGCCTGCCCAGCCTGGATGGACTTCCAAAGGAACTGGTTAAACTGACAACAAAATCATACTTTAGAATTTAAATAAAGGGAAAGATCAGCATAAACTTGGCCTTTTGCAGTCCTTTTTAGCTCTACCCAGGCCCCTCATCACCTAGAAAAAGAGAATGAGACAGTTCACTAATTGAACAGGGATCACTGAGAGCTCACTTTGGAGATGAGGTGTCCCTGCTCTGCTCTTCTGCCATCCATTTGTTCCTCCATCCATTCCCACTTCTCCTTCTTTTGTTAATTCCCTGCTTTAAGTGCCAGCCTCTCTGTCCCTTTTAGTCCTACTTTAGCACTTCTGAATGAACAAAATTCCCTTAATTGATAATTTGCAAGCAAACCACAGACACTCTAAAATGAGGTGCTGCTCTCTTAAAAGAAAGATCTCTTTCTCACTCTCTACTATTTAAGACAAAGAGCAAGAAAACTGACATTCTAAAATGCTCTCCAATTCCTGCACACTGGCAAATGCTTCTATTCTCTTTTGGTAACAATTCCCTTTTCCCTTTCAACTCGTTGTTCCATCCTTTCTGTTTGCTGCCTTTCTCCAGCTGGCCACCTCATTCCAATAATTCATTCTGTTCCATAAAGTAGGTGTGTGTTTGTATTTTCCAGTTGTGTCTGATTACCAAAGCCAACATTTGATCACTGCCTTCCACACATACATCATCATCCTCATCCCCTCTTCTCCCTTTGACAGTTGCACAGTCAGTGAGAGCCTCCTCTCCTGCAGTTCCTGCCATATGGAGCTCCTGGGAACTTTCAACTTCATTGATTTCCAGCTCCTTTCAAATCCCACCTGCAAAGCTGTTTTTCTGTGTTTAAATCTCAGCTTCTATCTCCTTCTGCTAATCTGAAATTTCATGCTCTACAGAATTATTTACTATATTTAGTTCTCTTTCCTTGCACAGTTGGCCATTAGAGAAAATGCAATACAAAATATACCATGTGTCAAATGCAAAATTGTGATTTATTTGAGCAAGCCCAGTCTTAATTAAAAACTGGAGGTATCAAAGTGATTAATGAATGTGTCAATACAATTGTGTATATGGTAGGCACTAACCAATGCAAAAAGTGGTAGAATTGGGCTCCAAATGTCTGTGGTCATTTTATTGCACCTAAATCTACAATACCCCATCCCTGGAAGTGTTCAAGACCAGATTGGAATGGCAAATCCACCCTCTCCAATCCCAGCTGGTCACATGCAGGAACTGCAGGAACTGTTTCCAGAGGCAAACATTTGGTGTTGCTGTTCTTGAAAGCCACAGTGGAAATTTCGTTCAGGTTCTCACTCTCTTCCCTGTGGCCCCCAGAGGCAGCACCAGGGCTGCTCCCTGTGAATCACTGCTGTGCTTCAGATCATCCACATCCACACTGAGCTTCCCACTTCTGTGGGAGCACAAATGGGTCTCTGGAGGAGAAATCCTGGAAGTGTTTCAAAAATGTGGGTTGAAGCAAGCAAGCAGAATTTCATCACCACCTCCAGTCCTCTTTGGTTCTCAGTTTCCCAAGTGTTCTTCAGCTCAGAGTAAAAAAGGCTGCCTCTGTCCTCCTCACCTGCAGCTGGACACAAAGCCAACTTGGATTTTTAGATACCTGACCTACAGCTTATTTGCCTTGTGATTTTGTGTGACTGTAACATGTTCTGAGAAAAGACTGTGAGACAGTCTAAGAATTCAAGGCAGGAGCCCCAGATTGCCACCTGAAGGCATTTAAAACTCTGTGATACCTTTAAAAATCAGAATCACAGAATGGTTTGGGTTGAAAGGGACCTTTAAGGATCATCTTGTTCCAATCCTTCTGCCTTGGGCAGGGACAGTTTCCATTAGATAATGTTTCTGCAAAGAAATATGGACCAAAAGCCCTCAACTAAAGGGATAATATTACTCAAGTGTTCCAGCCATCATATTAAGAACTACTTGGGACTCATACCATGGCCATCAGTGTGTGTTGCTCATCTGTGTCTCACTGATTCCTTGATCCCAGCTCCACAAATCTGCTGGCAGCAGCACTATTCCCAGCAAGGAGAAGGTGTGGCAAATGTTAGAAGTTCTCTGTGCTACACAGCAACCAAAATTTCAGAAGGATGCATCACAGCATTCATCTGAGAACAAATATATTTAGTTGGCATGGAAACAGTAAGTTGGGCTGAATGTGGTAAATATCCAGCAGTCATGAAAAATCCAACAAGTCAGGATAATAAACATTAAAAATTAAAACTGGCTGAATGCTTTTGAATCACAGCTCTCTTACAATTATCACTCCTGTTTTCATTTGTACATGAGTGAAATCCACTTAAACTAAGCTGTTCCATTTTATGCCAAATACTTCTACAACATCCTCATTCAGATAACTCCTTTCTCCCTTTTTTTTTTATAATCTATTTGAGGAAAAAAAGAAATTAAAAGGCTGAAAACTTCCACTGCTGTTCTCCTTCATTTCCTCAGCAATATTAATGAATTGAACATAATTGATTTTCTGTCTCAGAGAATCTCTCTCCTTTAAGACTGTTTGTGACTTGACTGCTTGGAGGAGTCTCCCTATGGTTTGAGTTTCTGTAGTGTTGCTACTTCAGTTGTTTGCAAACACAAGATACTTTTCCCCTTTTATTATCCCTATTTTTTACATCACACTCAATCCACCCCCATAGCTAAAACATCAGAACAAGGAATGAAAGAATAAAGGGTTTTCTGAGAAAATTCTTGTGGGTATTTCTCAAGAGAGAGATTCTTGGAGCTTTTGAGTAAACTGAGTAGGGGTGATTACCCTCAAAGAAATGAATTTAAAACGCAATTAGGAATGTTAAAGAAATTTAGGTAATAAAGCAAAAAGATCACTACCATGAATTTTTATACAGGCCCCAATTCAGCAAAATTTGTGACAGATTCCTAAACTCCTGGACTCTTTAAGGACATGCTTAAGCTCTCAGTGATCTGCATCATTTTTAACTACAGGATGTAAAGCCTCCCATATGAACAATTCAGATTTTTTAACTCTGACTGACATGCACAAAGCCACATGACTTAAGAGAAACATTTTCAGTAGGATGAAAGATATTTCTGTTGGAAATCTTGTCTCACTTTAGATCCAGACAATTCTCAGGGACACTCCAAGAGAACATGACACAGGAACACAACCTGAATGGGATCCCTTGGCAGGATCCATAACCCAGAGTTATGTAGGGCTGAGATATAAGAAACTTCCCTGCTGCTTTGCAAGGAAATGGTTTGGACACAACCAAATTTCCTAGAAACCTTCCTGGACTGCTTGAAGTGCCTTGGGACTATATATATGAAAAAATAAATAAAAATTATTTGAAATATGAGTTATCCTTCATTTACTGCCAGTTTGCCACTTCCATGAATACAATTACATATGTCTCAAGAAGGTGGAGACCTCAATTTTGAAGGAAACAGGCAACATTTTGATATGAAGAAAGATAATACAACCCTGAGACTCCAATCTTGAGGTGCAGAGTTACTGAATATATGTATCACTGTCCTGGAAAACCAGGACAGAGACAGGACAACATTTATGGAAAAGATAAAATTATTTAGGCCAGTCAAAGTGGGAGAAGTCCCTGACACTTTTGATAAAAGTGATTGAACTCATCACTGGTGAGACAATGCAGATACAATGGGATGGCATCTACTCACACTGAAAGGGGTGAGAAGAAGTGAACAGGAGCAAACACAAGTTCATCCAAGAACAAGAAGTCCAGGAATGGAAAAAGCTCCATGAAAACAACAGTGCCACACTCAGCTCTAGACAGCTCAGGGCTCACAGACAGAGTCCAGGGTATTTTCTCCCTTTTATTTATGGGCTAGTTTGTCTCTGTCTCTCTGGATAATTGTAATAATGAAAGGTTAAGTCTGTGCAATCAGCAGAGGGTCACTGTAACAAAGAGTTAAAGCTCTGCAGCTCTGTCAGTCACTCTGAGAGACTCAAGAGTTGTAAGGACATTGCACTGCAAAAACGGCCAACATGGAGCACTGAGATACCACCCAACAAGCCATAACGAGAAACAGCTTCTTATTTTTAATTAAAAGCACAACAAAATGTTTTTTCATGTCCCATTCATTTGTTTGTTGTTGTTATAGAATCAAAACATGCGATTTTTTTTCCTTTTAATGAAAACCAGAAGCTCTTTAACCCTCTCTCCTCCTTATTTATAGACATGTAAAAGCTCGGGAAAGTGGCTTTTGTCATAGTGCCAGCACAAATCTCCATGTTTTGTGCAGTTCTGATTCACACAATATTTGTTAAAAGCAGAAAGGGAGTTGCTGCCTCGAATATTTCAACTCCCTGATCGGCTGATGAGTCGTTAACTACTGTTAACACTTGATGAACATGTTTGCAGGTTACGTGGCCAAACAGAACCACTGGGAACATGTCAGAGCTGCCATTTTTGCATTTTATTTCTGCAGAGATAAGCAGAACTAATGAATTAACTGGTCACAGGAAAGACACACAAACAGCTTTCAAAATGTTTGTCTGCAAAAAGAGACCAAAGCCACCTAAATAAAACCATCCCCAGTGCTCCAGCTGCTTCACAAAGTTCCAAGGGGTGAATGGCAGAGCCCAGACCATTGACAAGCTTGGATGTGAATTCCCAAAGTCTGCCAACACAACCTTGCAGGGAACACTCAAAGATGGACAGCAAACTGTAATTTAAATAATATTTCTGTTCTGTTGCACTGGGGAACAAGGCTGAGCTAGTCCTTCATTAATTTGGTGTGGACAGGGTAGTTCTGTAGGTTGGTTTGGACCAGATGTAAGAGAAAACCTTGAAGGCAGGAAGAGGGGACCATCCTGTGAATCTGCATCTGCAGCTTTCAACCTCTGTATTGCACAAGTCACTTCTTTCATTTCTTCTTCTGGATGCTCTCTAAAAATGGGCCACTAAAAAAAGCAAAATGGCAGGGCAAGGACTAAAGAAAACCATAAAAAAAGAGAAGATACTTGGAAGAAGATGTCCCTCATAGTGTGCAGCCTGTCCTGTTCCCTGGGAGGGACAACCAAGCCTTAGAGAGATAATTGTCCTCCTTTTCCAGAAGACTTGAAGCCAAAATGCAAGGATTTGTAGGCCAGCTCACTGACTACACCAAATTCCTCCTCAGCTAAGGATGAACCTGGCCCAACATCTGGATTTGGGAGGCAGAGGGGGAAGAGAACAGAACAGATAATCAGCAACACTCCAGAAATGCTTGAATGTAGACACCAAGGGTGGAAGAGGATTCTCATGTGCAGGTAGAACAATTATTGAGGAAAAATATTTGAAATGAATGATTATTAATTTTCTACCATCTCCCAACTTATTACTCCTGTAGGTACAGAGTTAGTAAAGCTTTAGGTAGGATATATCTTATGGATCCTGTTTACTCAGCACCAAACTTCTCAAATGCTGCAAAACCTGATTTGTATTAGAAATTATAAATTCCTCTGTGATTCAGATATTCATCACCTGCCTATTTTCCTGAATATTTCAATTTAATCTGATTTGAATGCAGATCATTGACTTTTTGTTCCCAAACTATTCTGTAAACAACATGCACTATTTTGCTCAAAGCACACTCAATCTCTGATTTCACTGCAAGTGTCCAGAAAAATTTCAGCACTATTAATCATCTGAAATTGTTTACAGACAACATGTTAGGACAATGAATGCAAAAGATCAGGAATAAAGATTATTTTTAGCTCAGTTAATGTCCAATTCGAATTCTCTTCATGCAAACCATTAAACAACAGGTTTGAATAGTCCCAGAAAACTCTATTTAAACATTACAGTCAGTTGAAAAGAGTCAGTTGAAAATAAATTCACCATTTAACAGCCAGAATAGCTGAAATACCAACTTGCAACAGAGAGCAGCAGATAAGTATTTGCCTGAAGGGTTCAGACACTTTAATTCTCTTTTATTACCAACAACACAGAAAAGAAAGCTGCCTGAAAATTCTGCAGGAAAAGATGTGCTTTTGCTTTGAAGGAAGATATTCTTTTCCAGCCCAGAACCTCTTTGCCCAAGGGAAGAGGATGGGGAGGGAGGGGCAGTGGCCAGTACCTGCTCCTGGGCCTTGATGTCGTGGCGCTGCAGCCGCCGCTCGGCCGCGTACAACTCGCTGCGGTAACTCTCCAGCTGCTCCTGCAAGGCCTGCAACGACACCAAGGGATGCAAAAGGCAGGTGAGAAACACAGGAGGGCAGGAAAAACTCACAGCTTACAAAAGTGGTGCCAGTGTGAGTGTGAGCTCCCAGCTGGACACGGCGCGAGGAGGTGACAAAGGCGGTTTGGCCATTGGTGGAGTGAGTTTGGCCACTCTGCACATGGAGAAGCAATGATTGAGCAGGAGTAGTTTTATCTTAATAGTTCTAGTGTATTACAGGCTACAAATATTCATTCTACAAAGTGTATTACAGGCTACAAATATTCATTCTACAAACATCATAAATACCCTCAAAGATTGGGAGGCAAATGGAAATGTCCCAACTGCAACGTTTGCATTTGTGAATGTCTCCAGTTTTTTCTTGTCATCTTCTTTGTCCCANCTCCAGTTTTTTGTTGTCATCTTCTTTGTCCCACCTGTGCTTCACAGGGACAGTTCTGCAGTGCACCAACAGTTTTTCCTTTAAGCCAGAAAAATAATCCTCTCTCTGGAAAACAATGCCTGGAATTTTGCAGTGAAAATGTATTCCATATTACTGAAATGGGATGCTGGCCGAGACGAGGGGCTCCCCTCCCGCCCATAGTCAAATCCAGCATGTGATCTACAAATGAAGTCTAAATGGCAATAAATAAAAGGAATATTATGATCATGTCACTTGACCACAAGTATCCAATCTTTATTTAGCCCAGAAGTAATCACTTCTTAAACCAAGCTCATAAAATGCATCGACAAATTCATTTTGTCATGATTGTTCTTCTTATATATTTATCTTTATTCCAGCAGCCACTCAGGGCCTTGATCTTTTTGTTACATGCTTAACAAAAGAACAGTGTGCCCCAAGGAACTGATAGTCTATGTTATTTCTAACAGATACACACCAAACAAACAACACAAAGTTTCAAAGATTTTTTTTTTTTTTAAAGTTTCCTACTCATTGTTGGATGTTTGAATACACGCTTAACATTTACTTACACATTTACTGAAAGCTTAGTGATGTTGTCAGCTTGAATAAAGGCATTGTTAACTGCAAGTGCTGACTTGAAGCAAAGTGCACAATGTGGAGGGGGGGCTGACAGCAGCACAGAGGCGGCTGGGGCTGCAGAAAGGGAATATTTTGAGTTTTCTTTTGTATGGCAGGAAACGGGGGCATTGATACTCATCAGCTGAAAGAGGCAGGGCTGGACCTGGGAAGGGGCTCATGCTGCAGATATGCTGTAAATGCCACTGAAGGAGTCTCCAGAGCTGCTTTTAAAATAGCTGAGCTGAGACCTTCTATAGAGCACCCTTGAATCAGAGGAGCACAGAATCATTAAGGCTGGAAAAGACCTCCACAGTCATCAAGCCCAACCTTTGACCAACCCCACCAGGCCCACTGAGCCTTATCTTTAAATGTCACATCCACTTGGTTTTTGAATACATCTGGAAATGATGACTCCACCACTTCCCTGAGCAGCCTGTTCCAATGCTCAACCACTTCTGCAGTGAAAAAAAACTCAAATCTTTCCAAATATCCAAGCTGAACCTCTCCTGGTTCTAGTGTTCTAACCCTCTCAGGCTCTCCCTTGGGAGAAGAGACCAATGAGCCCATGGACTCTGCAGAACAAACCATATGGTGAATGTTTGCTTCCTCCAAGGAGAACACCCCTTCATAGCCCAGGATCATTACAAGTTCTCATGATGCAAAGATTTAACAGAAAAAAAAAAAGCCTTGGTCTATTCCATAGCACTGAAATCCTGTACTCTCCAATAATTTACAGGATAGAATTGCTATTGAGATAAGAGGACTACTTATGATAGATCTTGCAGGCTGTTTTGAAGTGATGCCAGGCATTAACTTTAAAGTCTTATAGCTATAAGACTATTACATGTTCTGATGCCAAAAATTGTAACCAGACCCAAGCATGAACTGCAAATCTGCCCAGGGACTTTCAGGCTACCACAGCTCTGAGAAATGTTGAAATCCAGGCTTTGAATATATAACCTGCCTTCAGTACTCAACAAGTCTTGCAGTACCAGGAATTTGCATTAATATAATGAAATCTGTGTGGGAATTATGTGAGAATTGGAGGCTTTTTGTTTTTCTTTTTGTACATCTGATCTTGTGAGGTAAAACACAAACACTTGGATTTAAAAACGACAATGATCAGATCACAAAATGTAGAAATGCAGGAGGAACAGGGTCGTTCCATGTATCAGAAATACCACCAAAAACCCAATTAATTCGACAAAAATGCTGCCATAACCCCCCACATGTCCAGACATAACCAGTCTGAGAAGACTCTCAGGAACATTCCTGGATAAACTACAAAGTCTGACCATTCTTCTCCTGCTATTTCAGGATCAGTTTTTGGTGGTGAAAAATCAGGAAGGAGGAAACCTTGCCCCACATCAGTTGTTCTTCCCTTGTGCTCAGGAACAAGTTTGACCCTTTCACAGGACTTGAAGTTGGTCAACAGGACAGATATGGACAAATGTATATTTATACATGTACATGTATTTGTTTCAGAGAACAGATTTATATCACACCCACCACACAGATCTGCAAGTCCTGACTGCAAAAAAGGATCTCAAATTGTCCCTGCTAAAGACAGCAACCACATGGTGGCAAAAAGAACTGGTGCCCTGCTCTTTCCTCCCTTCACTTCTCCATTTTTACTTTTCTTTTTTTTACAGCATCTTCTGCAGAGGATAAAAAGAGTG